>JAIUZE010006409.1:0-67941 GCA_022085475.1 Heliosperma pusillum | reverse complement strand
TTGATTGTTTTGATTGCCTTGGTAAAAATTACCTTGGCCTTGATTGTTGAAGTTTTGGTGCCCTTGATTTTGATTCCAATTTCCTTGACCTTGATTCCAATTACCTTGGTTTTGGAAGTTACCTTGGTTATTGTAACCTTGATCATTGAATTGTTGATTTTGGAATTGGTTGGATCCTTGACCTTGTTGAGAGTTGTTGAATTGATTATTGTAATTTCCTCTTGAAAATTGACCTCCTCCTCTAGGTTGAGAAAAACCCGGAGGGTTGGAAGGTTGAGTTTGTGTGTGTTGAGGGTTTAAGACATTTTGGCTTTTGTAACTCATGTTTGGGTGAAATTTTGAGCTTGGATGATAGAAATTTGAATTTGGGTTGTAAGCCCCTTGATTTTGGAATTGAGGCCTTGAGGGCCGTGGGTTGTTGTTGATACCTTGGAATGCATTCACATGTTGATAATCGTTTCCTCCTTCATGGTTATAAGAGACATTGTTCCCACAAACTTCAAAGGTGTGTCCATATCCATTGCAAATTTCACAAGTAGGGGTTTGATAAGCTTCCACCATGGGAGGTGCATAAGACCCACTAGCTTCATTCACATGATGGCCTTGACTTTGATTTTGAGCTTTTTGAAGCTCGGCAAAACCCTTAGTAAAAGTTTGTGTGAGCAAATCAATCTTGGCATTGGTATCCGCATTTGAGAAGTTCTCACTTGGGTACTTAGAACTCCTTCTCAAGCTATTTCCTCTAGAACTAGTACCATAGCTAGACTCCGATTCAACCATCTTCTTAATCAATGCCGCCCCTTGTTGGTCATTCAAATGATCAAAACTTCCCCCCGCGGAATCATTCACCATAGCCTTGGTTTGAGGGAGGAGAGTTTGGTAGAATGTTTGAGTGACATACCAATCCGCAATTCCATGATGAGGGCAACGGGCAAGTAAGTCAATGAATCGATCCCATGCCTCTCCTAAGGATTCTCCATCCTCTTGTTGAAAGGTTGTTATCTCATTTCTTAGCATCGCCGTTTTGGAGGCGGGGTAGTACTTACTTAGAAACTCCTTAGCCAAATCATCCCAAGTAGTGAAAGTGTTTGGAGGATGGTTATTCAACCACCTCTCCGCCCGGTCTTTAAGAGAGAATGGGAACAACATTAGACAAAGAGTTTCCTCGGGTACACCATTCCTCTTCATGATTCCTACCCTACTTTTGAATTTTCTCAAGTGGGCATGAGCATCCTCATCGGGGAGGCCTCCAAAGCTATCCCGCTCAATAGAACTCATTTGAGCCGGGTGAATCTCAAAGTTATTTGGGGCCAAGACACCGAAACTGATTGGGGATTGGGTATAATCGTGGTTGGGACGGTTACGGTCACGTAAAGTCGTCATTTGTGGTTGATTTTGTTGTTGAGGTATTGTAGGTGGTGAATTTGGTGGTGTATTTTGTTGTGTATTGTAGAAGGGGTTTTCAAATATAGGTTCAATGGTGTTGTTTTGTGGGAGATCGATTGTTGAAGTGGATGTAGAAGCAATTGAAGTATTGGCTTGTTGATGGCTAACTCTTCTTGAATTCCTAACCCGAGCAAGTGTATTGGCACGGAGAGTCCTAAACAACCTTTCGGGTTCCGGATGGCTCAAGAACAAACCTTCACCTCTAGGCATGCACGCAAAGCAACTCAAAAACAAGTTAGACTCCTAGTGTGTTTTTGGGCACACTAGGGAAAGACAATAATGCAAGGCACTCTACAAATAATCTAACAACTAAAAACCAACAAAAAAAACAAGTAACTTGGCTAAATCTAAGACACAAAACAAACTACGAGTTTCCTTACGCCATCCCCGGCAACGGCGCCATTTGATGATCGGTTCGTCGTCAAAACAAACATAAAAAATAACTCAATAAAAGTAGTATAAAGGGGTCGAATCCACGAGGATGGTGGGGTCAACTACTAGTTCGATTGAATCCTATTCTAGCCTAAAATATGACGGATTGGAAAGTTAACTAAAAACTAGGAAAAACAAGTAATCGCTAAGTAATAAAGATGAAAACAATTAAGGGAAAGACTAAGGTGAAGGGTTCACCTTAGGGGGATTAATGGGTTAGTCGGGTAATTAGCAAATGGGTAACAAATTCGAGTAAAATCGATTGCTAATGTCTCAACAAGCGATAATCATCAACAAAGCCATCGCATTTGTCTCAAATCACCCATATAAACACTTAGTCTAATCGTCTCTACCACCGTCGCTTAAGAGAAAATCAAACCATGCTTGATAAAATGGCAACCTTCGTTCACACATTTCATCAAACACTTAGTGCGCATATGGGTAATACCCAAATAATTACCACGAATCTACTAATTACCCAACTAATTAACCCACATAATCCTCCCTTAGGCTCCCCCTAAACCCTAGAAGGGAATCTACTCACTCATTCTAAGGGAGATCAAACAAGTAGAGGGAAGGAGGAGTTCAATAAACATTATGCTATGAGATGAATAACTATAACAATCAAATGATGAACAATAAACTAGAAATGGAAATAAATAACATAAATAACAAAAAGATGAGAAATTTATACCAAACAAAACTTATATTGATGATGAGGGGGAATGTCTTCACCCAAGTCTTCAATACAAACCCCAAAACTGAAATGAAAGACTAGATCTAACAACTTGAAATGAGAAACTAAACTAGATTAGGGAAGGATTAGGAGAGTGATTAGTACTTAATAGAGGCTACAAATATCTAGGGTTTTGTGCTAAGAGGAATGTAAAAACTGCTTACAAAACATTAGGGGAAGGGTATATATAGGTCTCTCCAAAATTAAGAAAGAAATTAGAAGAGAAGGCGGATTTTGCGATGTTGCGTTCCTGGCCGGTCGACCGGCCGCCGGGTCTCTGACCGGCCTGGGGCACATCAGTGACTTCAGCCTCTTCGTCTTCAAAATCCTCAAAAATCCACTAAGTATGGAAAAATGGGGGTCTTGGCCGGTCGGCCGGCCGCCGGTCCCCCACCGGCCTGGAGCACATATTCACTCTCATGGCCTTCTGGTGTATGCACAGGCCGGGTAGTCGACCGGCCGCCGGTCGACCGGCCGGCACTACCTGAGCCTTTTCTTCCTTTTCTCTTCTTCTTACATTTGTGGGGTTGTGGTCTAGGCCGGTGGACCGGCCGCCGGTCAGATGACCGGCCTGCACCACCTGGGCAAGCTTTCTTCACTTCTTCACCTCATCTTCGAATCCCGACTCATGCAAGACCTTTATGCTCCGATTTCTTCATTTCCGCCTTAATTCCTACAAATTAAGATCGACATTCATAGCACGGGAAATCGGGAAGCAAATGCAATCAAGGGCACGCAAATCCGTGTAAACGGACCAAAATGGGGACGAAAATGAGGGGAAAAATGTGACTAATTAAATGCTTATCAAACATACTCCGTATAAGTATAACACGAATTAGTTACAATAAAATATAAGTTCAATTCAAAAGAGAAAAATGATTAGAATACTCCATATATAAAGCACTATAACTCGGCGGAGACAATATTTCCCTAAGTTATTGAGAAACCATTTATTTGTATCTTTTTTATATGTTTTTTGCAACCCTTTTATTTTTAATTGAGACTCAAAATGACTTACTAATTAGTACCCATTTGTATCTATATACATTATATGTGTACCCATTTTAATTGAATTAAATGGAGGAGTTTATTTATTTAATATCGATTGATTGTTCTTTATTAATTATTAATCTTCTCTCTATATCTATGTACAATAGTGAAACACCTTGGCATTCTCAAAGCTATGATAACTTGCAATTGCAACAATAAATATCTCTGTGATTCGAAGGCTACCAATCCCTCAATATCCTTGATTTATTAACATTTTATTCTGAAAGATATTATACAAAGTATGTAATTTTTTTTAATCAAAAAAGAAAAAATAACTTACATACATATTTATTTACATATTAAATATGTTATTAAATTTCGATTATTATTAATTTTAATTATGTTATAAAAATAAGTTGATTTTCGAATTCATATTTTTCCAATGAATGAATTTATGATAAATATTTTAGTTTTGACATATGATAAACTATCAAAAATCTAATATCAATATGTCAGTTAGACAACAATCTTGCAAAATAATATGAGTAAGTTTTATTCTAAATAAAAGATTGCTTTTTCAAAATCCATTTTTAAGGTATGCATAACAACTCAGCATTTGAGTTGTTGCTTTAATAAAGAAGGATGAAGGAATGGTCCATATAAATGAGTAGTTTGGGATTCGTTTTATTTTACAAAAGTTGTAGGCCTGTATCTTAATATTTAACCTCATTTAATACGCATAATTTTACATGTAACAAGTAAGATTAGTTAAATTCTATACCATGTTATGTCCGTAAATAATCCCATTTCGCCAAAATTGACTTACCGATGCGGCGGTTCCTTGTTGTTAAATTAATTTAATATTTATAAAATAACTAAATTAGTATATGAAGAAAATATTAACCGGTACATGTAAAACTCGTTATCTATTATGTTTGCGCTCTAATATTACATCAATGACACATAAATTATAGTGTCTAATAATGTGCAATTGTGGGTTTATCAATCTGTAATTGTAGACAGTAAGTCTCATTGAAGACGGTACATACCCGTCTTCAATGAAAACGGGTCGGATTTCCTCTCACAAGGAGCCAAGTAGGAGGACAAGTGTGAACCAAATGAATCCCCACTTGCCTCCTTGTGAGAGGGGATCCGACTCGTCTTCATTGAAGACGGATATGCGACGTCTTCAATGAAAATTTGTGAACCTCAAAAGAAAACAAAATTGTACATGAATTTTTTAAATGTAGCCCTAGATATATGTCAATCGTGGTTCCGCCCTGAGTCGTCTGGTTCAAATCCCCCGATTATTTCATGATTGTCCTTTTTTTAAACCCAAAAATCACCATTTTTGCGCCATGTTTTGATTATTATTGTACAAAAATAATTCAGGAAAAATCTAAGACCCGCCAACCATGGGCCGTTTTTAAACCGGTTTGCGTGACCCGTCTTGGCCCGGGTCGAGTAAATATAGCCTGACCTGCCCTTAACCCGGCAAAACTCTAGACTCACCCTCAAGGTCTCAACCCGCTTAAGAGCCGGGTAAAGCTTCAGAAGGCCCGGCCCATCCGTGAACCACATTGATCAACGTCTTCTAAAGACCACCAGTCGGGTTGCTACCCATTGCCTTATTAGATGGCGGTGGCCTATTTACGTGGACCGGGATTAATTGAACCCGTTGATGATGATGACTGAAGACGACCTAGCAATTTTCCATGCACCGTTTAAAAACGAACTGCTATATTGGGGTTTTTACTCTTGATTATCCACACTGAATTTTCGGGTTTTAATTTATCGTCGCCTAGACTAATCTGGCTCACTGCTTTGTTGTAACTGCATGCTACTAGGGTAGTTTTTGTTACTCGATTTCGAAACCTCACCTTCCTATTCACTAAATTCTCGTTTTCTACTTTATAATCTGTAGTATAGATTGCGTGTTTTGATCAAAAATCAAAACGCGCAATTTAATCTCTATGTAGTACGGAGTACTATATAGTGTATGGATGTTTATAATAACGAGATACATGACAATGAATTGATCCAAACTTGTTAAATATTTCATACGGAGTATATCTAATAAATATTTTATTTTTCGTATTTTTGTAGGTCTTCTGTTGTTTGTGTAAACACATATCAGATTAAAAAAGTCTACAAAAATTCATCATAGAAATAAAATGTTATACGGAGTACAAATCAATTATCCTAACAATCTCATATATATAACTTGAATAAAAGCTAAAGTATACACAATCCTACAATAACAAATAAACATCTTGTTCTTTCACTTCAACAATCACCATTATGAAACATTAACATAGGTAACTGATCTACACAAAGGGCAGGTTGGATTCTTTTCGAGCCACTTAAATATACAACGATAATGAAACGAGTGCCCGCAGCCTAATCTAACAAGCGTACAAGCATTTGCCTCTCGACGCCATGTGAAAATAGGGTCGTGCCTGATTTTTCCGGTATAGGGTGCAAGACAAATAGCACATTCACCGCGCTTTTCTTCTTCCTTGGTTATCACAAAATCATTCCCAATTTTATCGCGATCCAAACGTTCATATGTAATTAAGGGTTTAATCTCTTCTAAGATTGGCTCGAAATTCTTAGGTAACTCTTGCCAATTCCTCACCTCGTCGATTATGTCATTCATCGCTTCTTTCTCTTCAAGAATTTCACAATCCATCTCCTCCTCATCCTCCATGTCCTCAGTATCGTAATCTAACTCAACAATCGGCTGTCCACTACACTTTTCATCAACATTGACACTCGATTCTTGTCTACTAGTCGAATCCACTAACAACATCCTTTGCTTAGCCTCGATAAACCCTCTAGTAGCATAGGTCCTCGCAACATCCACAACAAAAACCAAAGAATTCTCGCTCAATGCACTCAACACGTCTCTACTAAATCGATAACTCCTCCTAATTAAACGAGTTAAATCATACGCAAATTGAAGATGAGTCTCGCGATATAAGAATAAATCAGCCCTAGACGTAATATCGTTAACACTCCTAAACAACTCCTCATCATCACCAGCACCTAAATTATAAAGCCATGCAGAGTCCATACATTGTTGACTGCATATAGGTTCATGCCAGATGATATGCTCGGTTAACGGGCCGGGTTGGCCCGCATACTCATGGTCATAAAGCCTGAGTAGGAAGAGTACCTGACCATCAACCTTATTATTAATTTTAAGAGATTTGTATAATTGCAAATTTGTAATGTCCACGTCTTCAACAATCACTGTTTTAGAAGCAATGTAACACTGATCTTCCTCCATATTTTTTTTTTCCTGATATTATAGTTAGATTTTTTTTTTTGAGGGGAAATTATAATAGTGGTTTTTTTGTGGGTGAAAGTATGAAAATTATAATAATAATAATAATAATAAAGAGGTAGGAAACATTATTTATAGACGGCGTAAGTCTTAACTTGCCGAAACATGGAAGTTGTTATGTTGAGTTGACACTTTCTTAAAAAAAAAAAAAACTTTCCTAAAATCTATACTTGACACCCAAGCTTTCCTTTTTTTTTATAAAAAAGTAACTAATTAAATGGAATACAACTAGTATAGCTCCCGTGCAATGCACGGTATTTATAGAGTTTTATCTTTGATATTATTTTTAATTTTTAATTGTAAATTTGTTATTTAAATATTTATCATCATTGTATTTTGATTTGAGAAAAATATATAAAAAAAACAAAATAATAAAGATATTTAAGTAATGACATGAAAGGTATATCGTAATGAAAATAATTTTTTACACAAAAATAATAATTTTACCACATGTTTTAGTTACGATTTATCTTTCGGAGCAAAATTTCAATCCTCAAAAATCCTAGAGGTATATCTTAAATAATGAATTACATCAAAATATAAAAGTAAATATGAGATTACATCAAAATTTGTCATCCTTGATTACATTTTGGGTTGAGGAAGATATCTGAAAACATAAAACTAATCAAACAACTATTGATATCATTTGATATTAATGAAAACAATTTTTTTTAACATGAATCAAATTGTATTATTTTATAAATTTTACAAATTAATTTAACTATTTTTTTTATGAAGCTAGTAATAACGGTTTATAACTTTGTTTTGTACGTATAGTTTATAATTTAATGAAACGATGATCGTTTATATCATTTTAATGAAAAAACTATAGTTTTAGTTTAATGAAAAAATTATATATTAATGGAAAGATTATATCATAATGAGATATTATATTGTTTTCTTATTTAGTGTGTGTGCATTTTGGAGGGAAAATTAATGGTTAGACTTATTCTTTTAGTATAAGAGGGATGGTAGGAACTAGGAAGCGAGGTTATGGTCTCTGTCTTAAGGTTAAGACGGGGTAAACAATAACCAATTTGTATATACTTCCTCCATTCAACTCCACTCTACCACTTTCTTTTTTGTACACTATTCACAAGCGATCATATAATTGCAATTTTCTCTCAATATATAAGTAAAAAATATATTCATGTGTGATCTTGTTTGATTCGTTTTTACGAGTACATTATTAATATCTAACTTTTATAATTTTTGCAAACACGTAGCTAACGATATTTACCGTGCAAAACTCGTCTCGGCAAATGTGAAAAAAAAATTTGGTAGAGTGGAGTTGAATGGAGGAAGTATAAGACAAATATCTTGTCAATTTTTACATATTTTATTTTTGTCTTATCTATAAAAGTGGGAACTCCTTATCCCTTTTAACTTAATAGAAAGAAAGTTAATAGGTGAAAATTTAAGACACTGAAGTTTGAAACGTTTTAAATAAATACATTTAATTGGATATAATTAACAGCCTGAGGATCCGTGGCGCAATGGTAGCGCGTCTGACTCCAGATCAGAAGGTTGCGTGTTCGATTCACGTCGGGTTCAATTCCCCGGATTAATTCGGGATCCTCATTTTTTTTAAAACCCAAATCACCATTTTTGCGCCATGTTTCAATTATTATTGTGCAAAAATACTTCAGGGAAATTCAATAAAATGAAAAATCAATTAATCTCAGGAAAAACAACAAAACTTTGATAGAAATACAAATAACAATATTTCACCAGTAGTCATTACATGAACATTTTCCGCCCTCAAAACAATGGAATCTATTCGAATCCCTCACAATGATTTTTCTCTCGGTAATTCTGGAAATATATTTGATTGCAGTATGGCAATCTACACAGGTTCTTAAATTCTTATAAACTTTAATGGGTGTACCATGTGAAGTAGAAATTATCGCAAATGCAACTGCAAGCTTCTCACTGTGGTACGATAAATCATGCTCTTTCTGCTCTTCCTCGACATCATGAAGTACAAAGTTGGTATCAGGAACGTACCCTTCTTCCCTCATTTTCCTCGACACCTCTTTAAGGAAGCCATGAATCTGGTCGTAACTAGGATGAGATGTATCGCCCACAAGAAATCTGTGGACTTGTCTATTAACCTCAACCCAACTCATTCCCGGCGTCTTTACTACTCCTCTGTCATCCATCATTTTTCTAATTTTTGCCACTTCTACCCATCTACCTGTAGTGGCATATATATTGGCCAAAGTTGTATACGTAGCTGCGTTTTCTGGTTCTATCTCGAATAGGGCATGTGCTGCTCGTTCTGCTAGTTCGACATTTTTGTGAATTCTACAGCCACCCAGAAGTGAAGCCCATAAAAATTTGTCCGGTTTCATGGGCATTTTATTGATGTAATCTTCAGCTTCCGTGAAGCGACCAGCTCGACTCAGCAGATCAATAAGGCAAGAATAGTGCTCAGCAATTGGTGTTAGCCCATGTACATCCTTTATTGAATGGAAATATTTGATTCCGGTGTCAACCAGACCAGTATGAGTGCAAGCCGATAAAACGCTGACAAAAGTGACGTGATCAGGCTGAGTCCCTGATTCAAGCATCAATTCAAAGAGCTTTAAAGCTTCCTCAGCTTGACCGTTCTGCGCACATCCAGCAATCAGTGACGTCCAAGTTGCTACATCAGGTTTAGACACCCTTTCAAAAGCTTTTCTAGCACTCGCAACATTACCACACTTGGAATACATATGAACAAGTGCAGTAGCAGCAAACGAATCGGGATTAAAGCCGGTCCTAATCATATGTCCATGAGTCTGCTTCCCTACATTCTCCACAGCTTGATGGGCACACGCATTCAAAACCCCTGCAAATGTAAATTCATTCGGTTTTATTCCAGACCTGAGCATTTCCGACAGCAATGCAAACCCCTCTTCCCACCTCCCATCCCCGAAATATTTATCAACTATAGCCGTCCAAGTAACCACATCTCGTTCCCCAATTCTGTCAAATATACGCCTCGCCTCATCAAGGCTACCACATTTGGCATACATATCCGACAGCGCAGTCCACACAGCCGAATCAACATCCAACCCCATCCTAACTATATGCCCATGTATCTCCTTCCCAGATAACAAACTCGGTATCGCAGCAACAGCAGCAACAACACTAGACAACGTAAACTTATTCTCCGAAACCCCACCACTCCGCATTGCTCGAAACAAATCCAACGCTTCCTTCGATCTCCCATGCTGCACATAACACGAAATTATCGCAGTCCAAGAAAACCCGTCTCTTACCGGCATCTCATCAAAAACCTTACGAGCAAGCTCCAACTTCCCTACCCTCGCATACCCATTAACCATAATATTCCAAGAACACGTATCTCTCTCAGGCATTTCATCAAACACCTTCTGTGCATCCCCTAAACTCCCGCATTTAAGGTACATGTTAATCAAACGATTCGAGATTACGAAACCGGGTATAAATTTAGAGTCTTTAATATGAGAATGAACCCTAATGCCTTCCTCTAAAGCACGGTGTTGTAGACATGATTGTACTAAAGTTGAATATGTTGTCGCAGATGGTTGTTTAATTTGATCAAGTAAATTAACAGCTTCTTTAAGACGATTTTGTTTGCATAAGTTGAGAATTATGTCGTCTAATGAAGGATTATAGTTGTTACTACGAGGTTGTTGATGAGTTTTAGTTGGGGGATTGTAAGATGATGAAGATAATTGTCGTTGGATTAATGAGCGAATAAAGGTTTGGGAATTGACTTGTGCATGGAGTCGTCTGGGTATCATTGTTGCTCTTCGATTGTACTAACAAAGTGTCTACATGTTTTTGAATGCTGACGGTTTTTGAACTCTATACACGGTTTAACTATTTAAGCCTATTAACATAGGATGACGATAGAGTGCCATCCGGTGGCCTTAAATTTCGGCGCACCATAATAAAAAAAAATAAGAAAAGTAAGAAAATAAAATATTGATTTTCTTTTTTGGAAAATGATACATACAACCCAGTGGTACTGAGTTGTATTTAAGGGTCTAAAAGATTAAATAAAAGCTTAAAACAAGCATTAATGACATCAATATACACGTAATTTTGTAATAAATTTCAACTTTAATTCTAGTTTAAGGAAATATATTAAATTCTTATTTACAACCCTATGAGTTGTATTTATCATTACCCTTTTTTTTGTGCCAAATGTTTAAGAATAGCTACGTAATTTTACATCTTCTAATCCCCTATACTATAAGAACTAGGTGGAATACCCGTGCTACGCACGGAGCGCCTTGTATAATCGTTTTTAATCCGTTCGGTTATATTTGTAATATTCTTTATCACACCCGTACCAGTCCTTGAATTGTGGTAGCTTATTATGATGCAAGCACTTTATATAAATGGTATTAGTGGTTGTCATTTCACATGAAACAGTTTCGTGTTACCAATATATGGTTAAGTGTAAGTTTTTTTTTACCGTATGATGATCCTATATATATTGGTTATGTCTTAAACATATTATATAACACAAAGTGTAACACGGTCTCACACAGTCACACCATGAGACAACTCATTTTTGTTTAAAAGATGCTCATTTATTGTGCATAAATGAGTTATATTTCAACATGTCGTCTCACAATATTAGACAATCTCATACTATAATTACTGATAAAGCTATATACTCCATTATTATTATTTAACTAGTTTTATAGCCCGTGAAAATTCACGGACTTCGTTAATTGGGTGAGTCTGGAGCCATCTTTGACAAACTGGAGTTAAGTGATTTACAATGTACTAAGTTTCTTTTGAATGTGTATAATGCTCGATATTGGGGTGTCACTCTCCGATAATCTATTAAAAGAGTTATGTAGAATATTTATACATACTTAAAGACAATGCTTTATAAGATCATATTTTATATTTTATATAAAATTCTTAATGGAATTGTGGAGGTTATTATGTTTTATATTGTCAAACAAAACGTTTAGTACTGATTGTAAAAGAGGATTTTAATTACCACAAATTCTCATTAAAGACGAGTATTATCTGTCGTAAATTTAAGACGGGTCGAATGCATACCAAAACACCTCACGTATTGCCTATAAGATACCAAAAGTTGTCATTATTACCACTATGTAGTAGTATTGACATGTCTTAAGCTTAAAACAAATAGCGGCCGTCTTAATCCAGATTTAGCGATTAGTTGGGTACACGTGCTTTAGCACTATTTTTCCAATGTATCCCGTATATTGGATTATTGGGTTATCTCGTCTCCATATTTGTGCATGTGATGTATATATGAAAGGTTGTATTTATTTGTTTCTTCTGTTTTCATTGTTATTCATAAGTTTTATTATGCAGCGAATTCACAATTTTGTGATCGGAGTCTGAGAATCATATATTAGCTTAATGGAAATAACTTCAGTCAAATCCAAATCGCCTTATTGCCTATATGTGCATCAAACCGTAACGGAAACTTATCAGTACTTCAGGGTTTAATTCATAATAATGCTGACTTTTTCATCACCTAATCACCAATTCGGTCATTCTTCACCATTATGTTATACTTCTATACAATCCATAGCTTTATCTCTACATCTTTTAGGACTCAAAATAATACCCCATACTACTATGTAGACCGTAGTAATTACATTAAACATAGAAAACATGTCTTGATAATATTAGCATTACAACAAACATTACAAAAGAATCCTTGTCTTAAAATTCTTAGCAAATTTAGTCACCTTATCTAATCTACACCATAACAAAGCTATCATGCGTGTCCAAACATTATGAATATAGCCGGCCGAAGATGGAAGGCCAGATTCCCACTTTTAGTATTATCAATTCAAATATCAATTCTTACACTCCATGAATGAATGACCTGCACTTTTACTCACTAAATCAAAAACTGATGAAGTTTATATATAATAAATATACTCTATATAATTCTTTATATAAAAAAATAAACAAATAATAATTTCATAAGCAAAATATCTAAAACTCAATGAACACTATAAGTTAATGATCAATCTTCAATTATCATATATACACACAAATAATTTGCTAAGCATGTAACTTTCCGAATCAAAAGAAAAATGCGTACTTTGTAATAAGTAATGCGGCAACATAGATTGTAGACGGTGCTGCCTTCCTTTATTCTATTGTATTGTCCTCCTATGTCATCAAGAAAAACCAAAGTGACGATAAAAAATGCAGATAGAAAATATAATGAAAAATAAAAAAAAAAATTAAGATTTACTCCGTAAAACAATAAAAACAATGCACGTAGAAAACTTCATATGAATGAATGACTGGATTTAGATGTGTACTTATATATAAAGCTTGTATTTACTCTATAACATAACTCTTAGGGAGATTAGTAGACAATATAGCAATAAAAACGGTCAATATTAAATTAGTGTAAGATTAAAAAGTGGGAGATGAATCACCCAAAGATTAAATGATTTTTAGTCAAGGTTTAGGGAAATTTTTTAGAAGTGCATATATTAGTTCATTAGGCGCAGCCATGTGGCAGTAAATTAAATACTCAATCTACCATTTTTATATTATTGTATAGATATATATAAAGCTTGTATTTACTCTATAACATAACTCTTAGGGAGATTAGTAGACAATATAGCAATAAAAACGGTCAATATTAAAGAGTGACCAACCATATGATTTATCTTAAATGTCTATACTTAAGTTTTGTTCCGTCAAAGTAAGCATGTCACATTAGACGATATGCAAAAAGGAGTGAAATTGCAATCTAACCCCATTTGTTCTCATGAAAAAAAAAATAAGCACTTAAATTATGTGCTACATTTTCTTGAGTAAATTTAAGAGCTAGACGTTGGATCATTCTTTTCATCGGTTTAAATTGTCAGATTCCTACAATGCTACACAAAATTTGTTATTTGTATTGTGTCCTTTACTAAAGGTCATAGGATGTCTCTTTGGTTCGCAAAGCTAACTAATGATAGCCCCTCTCACACTGAGAATAATGTCCTCCAAATCTCCAATATGTCTATACTTAAGTTTTGTTCCGTCATACAGATCCCTTCGACGAATAGTGCCCGTCTTCAATAAGAATTTGTGTTCTTCTAAATGTCTTCTAACGGTTAACTCTCTTTAAATCCAAATATCCTATACCTTAACTAAACTTGACGGCTTGAGCACGTACCTAAATCTACTACGTACTGGTTCAACAAAACCTTTTCCGATTAGTCTCTTTCTCTTATTCTGTTTTCCTCCCCTCTACTTTGCAAGTTGTAAGCATTGTCGTAAAAGAAAAGTTTCCTAATTTATTAGATCTTTTTAGTCGTACATAGTACCAAATGAAAAGTGTAATAAGATATCGTCTCAGATTAACTTCGTGATTATGAATGCTAGCTTCTCATAATACCAACACTTGTGAAATTCGGTACACAAATTGTTATGACGAAAAACAAATTAATCGTAATATCAGGTAAAACACGGAGCATTATTAAGCACCACATATCAAACATGTTATCATATTATCAAGCTTTAGGAAATTAATATATACGGAATGATCACAACGTACATATTTGTGTTACCCATTTCTTCCATAAAAAATGAACCACAATCACGTATTATCAATTCCATTAGAAATATGCAACTATTAAGAATCAATCATTACCTGAAGTATGTGATTGTGCTTCCTTGTAATTGCAAGAGCTTGGGTAACATCAGCAAGAAGCAGTCAAGCAACCTAATTAAAAACACAATTTAAAACCAAACAACGCGATTGATACGAAACGGAGGAGTCTATTTGCATTTGCATCAACGATTCAGTTTGTACAATCCCCTTCTAAGAACAACTTACTTACAATTGTAAAGAGTAACCTAAGCTATTACAAATCTGAAATCAAAGGAGAAAGACATACCAAATACCACGGAGTTATAAACTAAATAACAGAGAAAGTATCGGATGTTTATGATTGGAACCCGTTCCGATAAGAAAATCACATGAATAGAAGCGTACCTGTTTGATAGATTCAACCGTAAAACAATATCAAGGCATAAGTCGAATACCGTCAAAATATTGATTGGCAGCTGGTTTTTTAAGGGAAGAGAGTATGTTAGCAATATGAGTAGAAACGGCCGATTGAATTCACATGATGATAAAGTGGATATATAATGATTGAGTAATGGTGTGAGACACTTAAATTGCTGATTAATGTTGGGAGCGTTTTTTTTAGAGGTTAAGATGATAAGTGATGAGTCCTCCATTGATGATGGTGGCAGTTTTTGGTGGTCAGAAATTAATTGAGAAAAATGGATGAGAGCAAAAGTTGTATTGTTGACTAATTAAATTGACTTGCCGCTTCATATATTCCATATGTCTAAAGTAGGATGTGTTTGATTGTTCTGGACGTTGACACGTGGCGTTAAATTAAATGTTCAAGTACCCTTTTTATATTATTTTATAGATATAATCAAGCACCTGTGAATTATAACTAACCATTTAGCTGTCACTTTCCTTTAAGCTATTTTTATAGCATCAACAATCCTAATTTAATGTCGATCATTATCATTCCAGCCAATCCTTCCTTAGTAGCCAATATTCAATATGGTGTGTGAGGATCAAAGGGCTTCCAAAGTCATAATACTGAAAGGCTTCCAATGTGAAAGTACACATTTTCAATTTTCTAGCTTATGCAAATAGGACTATAGTAGTTTTTGGAGTAAATCTTACGTAAAACTAAATATAAATGTGAATAGTAAAGTGGAAGAGGCGCACACACACATACACACACGTAAAATTCAAAGTTTATTCGGTAAAAAAAACTTTGACATTCAAAAACTCCTAGCCACGGAAACCAAATACGACTAAGTTTTTTTTCAAATCGTAGCTCTGGGAAAGATGAACGATTTGAAAAAAAATCATCATTTTCCGAGTTTGTAAACCCGAGTTATGGTCACTCAAAGTTTTTCGGATAAAAATTTTGGGTATATAAGGGCAAAACGTCAAAGTATTGTTTTTATATATTTTAGAAAAAGATGTGAAAGATGTGTTCATATATAATTGTTACTTTTACTGGGTTAAGTATTTTAATTGTAAAATTCATTAATTGGTGCAAATTTATTTATCTGCATAAATTATCATTAATTTTCATTAGCTCACTACACTACTTAAATTTATACAAAGACTAATAAATAGCTCATGTTTGCTCACGAAGTCGCACTTTTGGGAGCAATTGCGGTGTTCTACGTTTGATTACTACTCTTCCGTCTCAGTCAATAGTTTACATTTACTTTATTTTCTCCTCATAAAATAAAGGAAGTGTAAACCTCTCACAGGAACAAAGGGAGTAATAATAATAGTTTTCTAAATTAAGATATGTTTCAAAGATACAACATGATCAATTTTTATTCTCAATTAGTGTATGTAATAATAATAATTTTCAATAAGTCTTACTTGTGACGGGGTGATCCGTCGCAAGCTTGCGACGGGTCAAATCCTTCTCACAAAGAGCAAGTGGCAAGGCAAGTGGGGTGCTCCATTTGTCCTCCACTTGCCCCCCACTTGTTCTTTGTGAGGGGAATTTGACCCGTCGCAAGCTTGCGACGGGTCGTCTCGTCACAAATGAGAACTTGTGAATAATTTTTATTCTCAATGTTTATTCAGTATTTTACAACATATACGTTTGCTCACATTCATTGTACTGTTAAATAGAGATGAGATATGTCTAAATAATTACTCCACTTCGTAAACAACACCGTAAAAAGATGATGCAAATATAATAATGGTAACCATAGAGTAATAGAGCCATGAACGTAAATAAAAAGCCCACTTACAAATAGACCTGGCAAATGGGTCAAATGGGTCGGGTCAGTTTGGGTTGGGTCATCTTGGGTTTGCGCAATCTTTCGGGCCGGGTCGGGTCACTTCGGGTTTGGGCCATTACGGGTATGAGTCATTTTGGATCGTGACATTTTAGATTCATATCCAATTTATTTAGGTCATTTTCAGGTCAAAATGATCAAGTTAGTTTTCGAGTCAAGCCCGCGTCGAGCCAAACTCACACGAGCCGACTGTTATCATAGTTATTCAAAGTCTGTCAATTCATAGGATAAACAATATCATAAATTTCAAAATAAATTAATTTATATGGAGTATAATTTAGTAGTTTGTAAAGTTTTATTAATTTTTAATTCTAGTGTTTTTAAAAACTTGGAGACTCTCTCATAGCTCGAAATTTCAACTTTTAATATGTGAGCTCGAAAGTTTTTTGCAATTGTTGGATTCTCTTAAATCACTCGAAAACTTCCTGTTTTAATTATATACAATGATAAGACTCTAAAGTTTTCCCGCCTAAATGAATCCCTCTATATTGGGCGTTGGACTTCATTATATCATATCTATAACTGGCCATATTGATTAATTCCATACAATAAATTTTTTTATCTTATATCTATAGTTTAAGTTGGGTTGAGAAGTTATGAATTTGACATTGGCATTTAATTTTTTTTTTCATTTGTTTACTTGGTGCTTTAAATCCAATAACTAAAAGAATCCCTCTTTAACTAAAAGAATAAGCGAACTCTTAAATTTTTCCGCTCAATTTCTTTTGCAATAAATTGGGCGCCTTTATTAATTCACTATTCAAACAAAATGGGCCTACCATATGATTATGTAATCTTAACATGTTGTGTCTACATGTGAAATATGACTGCATACGTTAAATATTTCACCTTATGTAAAATACACACTATCAAACTATATATTCTTACAATATGTACTTGCTGTAATATTTTCCGTATTTTATACGTAGAGTCGTAGAGACATAACATACTAAAACTTTTTGTCTATTTTATTTGTTGTATGCATTTGTTGATTTATTAAGTTTATTTATTGCACGTTATATGTTTTATGTAATTTTAATTTACATTATTTGTGAAAAAAATACATATAGAGTGTTTTTTTTGCAGCGTACATATAGAGCGTTCAAACTATTCTTTTGTACCTCTTAATAATACTAGCATTATTAATTAGTAGCTTTTATCAATTATATAGTTCAAAATATGATTAGATTCTTGCAATTATATTGTCAATTTTTATAACATTTTCATCTTAAAAAACCGTGCATTAGCACGGAATCTACACTAGTAGTTCTTCAACTAAAATAAATTTCTTAACTAAATCAAACTAGAATAATATTTACACAAAAATTACATTAATTTATCTATAAAATAAAAGTTTCTTTATCACTGTTCATCTACTGGATTTCAAAAAAATATTACGTTTCTTTGCCTTTTTTTTTACTTCAATTCTCTTTCACAGTCAATTGATTGATTGAATTTAGTTTGATCCAAGTATTAGGTTGGATTGCTAGTGGAGTACTTTGTGACGTTCACTTCGTTTGCCGAAATACTTGTGTATTTTAGATATAACTTTATTTTGACAGCATAATACTTTATAAATATATTTCAACATATCATAATTTTGTCATCAATATAAACTAAAAAATATTAAACTGTCGCGATAAATTTTTATCAAATTATATAATCCCTCCGTCTCAGTAATTTGTATGCCTTTGATTTTAATACCGCTCACAAAGATTAAAAAACATACACAAATCACCTACATAAAAGGGAGCACAAGAAAACAAGATAAGAGTATACTTTATCATTTTTAATTTCTTAATTTGTTATATAATTAGACGGTCCAATATAAAGACATGTTTGATTCAACTACTTTAATCACCAAAACAACAATTTTAATATTCAAATTCTAACTAAAACAAATTGTTAAAAAAAAACATGAAATTGTTGGTAAGGAGGTCTCAAACCCACTACTTCTCTCTCGCCCAATTCCCCCTTTGCACAAGATACCATCCTCCTAAAGCCTCAATTGGTTTCTATTTGGTATGTAAAAGTACTTATTCCATGTACTACTTTTGGCTCATAATTATAGTTCTACAAAAAATGTCTATTTCTATGAGATTTTTTTTAATATTTATAATTATCATCATTATTGTTACAACTAATTAATAATGTTAAATTACCATATTACACTTTAGCATTATTTTAGTTTGAATTTCAAATTTTGATGGAGGCAAAGCAAAAGAAGTAAGGAATTTACGATAATATCCCCGGTGGCGCCATCTCATTTTCTATTAACATATGCACGTTTCAAGGGTTTCGAATGTTGTTTATAAATAGGACATTTTAGCAGTTTATTAAGGGTAATGATAAATCCAATACATATTTTACTAATGTCACTCAAATTGTGAGAGGTGAATAGTAAGACACCCATATATTATGCTTACATTTGAGTGACGTTAAACAAAATGGTTGTGGCGTTATCACCGCCTTTATTAAGGTGTGATGATTTGCGATTGGACAATATTTATGATTCGGTTTTAGAAGTTAGAAGTCCCAATATGGTATGGACTCTTGGAGTATGTTAATATGAGAGTTGTCTTTGGTGAATAATTACGATATGCGAGTAGAGTTTATTACGAGCGGCCTTGTTCGTCAAACTTGGCCCGTTCGACCTGTATATTAAGCGTGCACAAGCAAGACATTTTTTTTGAAATTTCCAAAATCCCGACTTGCTAATCTATCCCAAACTCGCTAGCTCATTTGTTCATGGGGTTAAATACAACGTAAGCCCAATCTGTATCCTATTCAAACCCACAATTGATCACCTTTAATTACACGTAGACAAGATTAGTGCTCACACAACTCAGTGTCTCAGTGTTGTCATCGATTCTAGGTTATCTGACTTGATTATACAAAACTCATCCGTGTCATAACAACTCAATATGTTAAATTCATAAACCTCATTGTAAAAACTATTGACACTATTGAAATTAGGGCCGGTCAACAATACGGGCCATCCCAACTTGACCCGACCTTTCGGATCCCCCTAATCCCGTCCCGTAAGCCCGACCCGACCCGACCCGCTCCCATGTCCCAACTAGGGCCGGTTCTGGCCCCCCTCGCCTAACCCGACCCACCCAAATCCCGGCTCGACCCCAGCCCGCTCAAAACCCACCCTTCGGCCCCCTTTCCTGCCCGACCCATATTGTTGACCAGCCCTAATTCAAATCGTACAAATGCATATTTAGTTAATTTAATTGCATTGGAAACCAAATTTGTCAACAACTTCAACAGAACTAACAGTCTCTTTAACGCTTATATTCCAAACAAATCCTAATAAACTAACTATACACCCATTCTTTAAAGTTTAAACCCTCACAACCCCTAATAAAAACCCAATTTACTTGAGTAAAAATCAACCAAAAACTCGAGTTACCGCCAACCATGGTAACAGAAGCGGAGCTAGCTTTGAAGGTCCATGAATTTTTACAGTCTTCTGATTTAAAGAAGACAACAAACAACATTGTTTTTAAGAAATTAGAAGCTGATTTTGGGGTTAATTTATCTGATAAAAAACCCTTTTTAAGGCAACAAGTCGACCGTTTTCTTCAATCCCAGTACCCGGTTTCCGACGACGACGATGATGATAAACTTGTTTTGGAGGGTCACGGATACGACGTCGTTTCCGACGATGACGACGACGATGATGATGATGATGATGTTGGGTACTATGATGCTGTTCCACTATTTAACAAATTAAAGAGTGTTGGTAAATTGGACAGGTAATTTTGTTGTCTTTAATTGATTCTTGTTTTTTTTTGTTAAGAGATGAATGCACATTGTATTGTTGTTTTGGGTGGTTGGAATTCGCTTTTAATTGGTAAATTGAACTGGTGAATTTGTTGGCGTTAATTGATTCTTGTTTTTTTACTGGAGATGAATGCACAGGTAGTCGGAATTCGGTTTTAATTGGTAAAAACCGCGGGTTAGAAGCTTTGTCTAGTCAGTGGCGGAACTAAGGAGCGCTAGTAGAGGCGGTCATTCATCCAGAAATGAAAATTTTGAACTTTTTTAGTTAAAATATTCTTTTAATAGTTCGTCTGCTGAAAGACTTTACGCAACTGTAAAGCCTGGTTCCGCCACTTGGTTGAGCAATTCTATGTTGTAGACTTGTAGTTGAGTTTGAACCGTAATCTTATATGTTTATAATGAATTATCTAATTAAAAACAGAAGATATCGCTTGTGGCGGTCTTTTGCTTGTGACCTCTCACACTCCACCTCTCACTTGCTGTTTGTGAGAGGTTTTCAGCCTGTGACGGATTTTGTCCGTTCCGTCTTCAATGAGATTTTGTGAATTAAAATAGCAATGTGGTTTCTGCTTGTGAGATTTGTGTATGTTCAAGAATTAACATCCAACAGTCTGCAGAAATTTTGAAGTTCGAGAATCAACTTTAATGATACCATAACACCAATTACCGTGTCCATTTGTCAAATCTTAGGGATAACGTGTGAATTTTCCTTTTTTTTTTGTAGCCATTAGTCAGATTAAGAAAAAAAAGGTCTAACAACATATGCAACAATGTAAAACATACCAGAGGGACTGTGATGGTGTAAGTTGTAGGCACTATATGCATTGGCAGATCTGCATTGTCGTTCATGGGTCTTGGGAAACCGGAAAGAGAAAACTTTTGTTTGTCGCTAATTCGTATAACAAATTTAGCATTCATTAATTTTGTTAAATCTGAAATTTTTCTGAAAATTTCAACGGAACACTAGAAATCAACTATGTTGTGTCTGCCATCGACTATATGAATCATTATAGGAGTATGAATGAAACGTTTTCTTAAAATGTTAACTTGAAACCCCTGAGACACTGTTAGAACTTGAAACCGGCGATAGGAGCAGTATAAATTTTAATTTAGGTTGTCCTTGTTCATGAACACAACACTAACAGTATGACTGATCCTATAAGCTATAAGTATGAAGCTTTAGGACTTGCTGGCATATCTGACATTGTTAAATGTGATGTAAGGACTTTTTTGTTGTTGCAGATACCAGTGTCTAAATGGCTAGAACACTACTCTCTAGTCGAAACTATGCATGAAGATCTATATTGCTAAATTTGATGTTTACATTTTCATTTTCAGGCATGTACCACAAAACAAGGAGAAGACTAAAAGAGTCTGTTTATCTGGCAAGTACTGTACGTTATCTCCTGAACTTCAGAAGTTCCTTGGTGTGCCTCACATGACCCGAACTGAGGTATTGATGGAACTATGACTTCATTTTCATTGACTATTTATCGGCGTTCAAATCCTGACCCCAAACCAATTTGGAATAAGGGCTTAAGGCTTTGTTGTTGTTGTCGTATGTCGTATGTTGGTGTTGTTCTTATACGCTCCTGGGAGTTATAATCAGATGAGTGATTTCACGGATGCAGGTTGTCAAACAACTTTGGACCTACGTGAAAGATAAAAGCTTGCAAGATCCTGATGATGGGACGACTATTATTTGTGACGAAACATTACGTGATCTTCTTGGAGTTGATTCCATTACCATCCTCCAGATTAATAAGGCTTTAACAAAACACATCATTCCACGAGGTTGATACTTGTACTTCCATTATTACTTCAAACTAGCCTAATACCTGGATCAACTTTATTGATATGCATGTTGCGGAATGATTTATTTTGCCTTTGAGATTGTAGCTGAATTATTTACAAGTTTGTTTATATTCTTCCTTGACTGCCAGTGAAGTATCAGTAACCCTGCCTATTATTTTGTGTTTTCTGATAGTGTTAGTATGTTGTTACCGATCCTTGAAGATTGTATGTATTACCCCTCCATTCATATCTGTTATCCTTACGTTTGTTTCCGTACATTAATAGGAGGGAAGCGAGGGAGGGGGAAGGGAAGGGTTATGGATCATTTGTTATCTTCTAATCTTCTTTGCTAATATTTCCTAAGATGGAAGGATTTTAATTTGGCTTGTTTGAGGGAAAACATACCCCTCTATTTCAGTCGATTCCAATTTATTAACTAATAACCAAACAACGGAAATCGTTCCCACCGGCCCTTTCCCTCTTTCCCTTCATATCTCTCAATCCAAACAAAGAATAAGCATCATTGTCAAAATTTCCGAAACTGTGTTTAAGATAGTTGTGTTGCTTTTGCTACAACAGTAAAGCCGCTGAAAGGGGACAAACTGTGGAAAGAGGAGAAAGAGGAGGATGGTGAGTGAATGAATCCTTGTGCACATACCGTAGATTCGACAGCTTATATTAGTGGAATATAGATTCCTCTATTTCCCCATTCCTCCAATCCAATCCGCTAACCAAACAAGGGAAATGGTTCCCCTCTCTCTTTTTCCTTAGAAATCCCTACATCCACACGTAGGGTAAATGTCAATGTAAAATTGCCGAAACTGTGGTTTAGTTATTTGTATTGCGTTTGCTATTTCAGTTAAGCCGCTGAAAGGAGACAAACTGAAGAAGCAGCGGAAAGAGGACGAAGGTGAGTGAATAAATCGTTGTGAATTGTGATACAGCAGATTCGATATCTTCTTTTGATGGGGCTGATGATTCGAAGTGGAACCTACTGCAGTATATTTTTTTGAAATGTTAACAAATCCTCCAAAGTACTTCAACTTCTTTGTGTATTGCTTTTACATCTGCAGTGAAGTCCCTGTCAAAGGATAAACAACGGAAGCAGGGGAGAGAAGCAGGTGAGAGAATCAATTCACGTGCTTTTATTTTTGCCGTCTGAAAGTGGCATTGGTGAGATTGATGTCATGAATCCACTTCATATAGCGCAATGCCAGTATTACACAAGACTTTGTCATTTATAAATGATTCTCTTATGTGAGCAATATTGCTGGACACTGAGATACTGCATTAATTCTCCAAACTGATACTGAATGAAGAGTTTTAGTTAGGCCACTTCCTTGGACCCATAATTTTTTAATGTGTCCCGCCTTTTGCTCGATCTTTTTCAGATATGTGTGGGGATGAAACGCAAGAAAAGCGGCAGAGGAAAGTATTGTCGGGCTTTCTTGCTCCTCTTCCACTTTCAGATACTCTTATAAGGTTCTTGGGTACAGGAGAAACTGCATTAACTCGTCCTGAAGTAATAAAGAGAGTATGGAAATACATAAAAAACAACAGACTCCAGGTTTGTTTTCACTACTTTCATTTGAGCTCAGTTGCATGAGATAAAAGCCTTGATTATTTTAGTTATCTTATAGGACCAATGCATGGTTAGGCTGTCGTCCTCTCCTCATGTTTCACCGTCTTACTTTTTCTTTGTCTGGCATATATAGGCTCTCCGTCTTCTTTAGATGGTAAGGTGAGCCTTAGCAGAAGGGACTTTACTGTTAATCCCTTTCCCCCTGCTTATTCACACATCTCACATAGCCACATAGGCCCTGTTTGATTTTTTGGAAGACATTTTCCTGAAAATGAAGGGAAAATCATGACCTCTTCATAAGATAACAGTAATATCCAACCCTACTTGAACTTTAAAATTGGAATTCTTTTCAAAACAGCCATTTTTAGTGAATATTGTTACTTCGTACAGAGTATTTCTCGACATTACCCAAGGAAAACACGCTTTAACTACTCCTAAGGTGGCCTATTCTCTATCTGGAAACATGGAATTCAATTCTTCCATCCTCCCTTTCTATCTCTACATTTCTTAATCAAAAATAGTTTCCACTGAAATTTTTTATTGTCAAACCAAATGGGTCCTCAACACGGAAACGGACAATAAGGGGATGTGTAATACTTTCATGTTCAAAACTAGATCCATGATCTTATGGCTTGTACATAACCTCTATATTCTTATTCCTCTAGTGCGATGCATTATTGTTATTATCTACTCGTAAAACTTTATTCTTGTACCTGTTAAGTATATCTAGGCAGCAATGTTTTGACTTCTGGTCACCCTGTCTTGAATATTAATGATCTGAGGTTTGTAGTCATTGATCCCTGCTTCTACTTGATGAACTATGTTAGTAACTTAGAATCGTAGCTGTCATAACCCGAACAAGTGCCAATGGTGGAACCAGAAATTTAATAATATCAAGTCATTTTGAACTAACTCTCATTCTCTATCCATTCTGTGAGGTCATTAAGCTCAAACAATTCCATATTATTGTTTTTCCAAAAACCTCTGAGCTCGTAAGAACAGTAACCCTTTTGATTGTTCAAATAGTCTTTCTCTAGTTTGCATGACTCGTGAAGCTTAACCTCGTAAACCATCATTCCTAAGAGTGATTATCAACCTAGTTCTGAAACTTTGTGATGCTTAACATGCCTACTAAATGTACCGATGTGCCTTTCTTCTAGCTGCATTCATATAATCAAAGCCTATATTTTGTTTCTGATTTTGTTTGCATTTTTCTTCCACAAAATACACCTTTATATTTTGAGATAACGGTTGCTAACTTTTGTCACTTGCATTGTACTTAATTATCTTCAAGGATCCATTGGATAGGAAGACTATCTTATGCGACGAAAAGCTGAAAGAGCTCTTAAATCTTGATTCATTCCATGGGTTTACTGTCTCAAAACTCCTGACTCCGCATTTTGTGAAGCTGTCGTCCTCAGCAATCAGGCTCCCTCAGAATGAACTTCAAACCACCAATTGACAGCGAGTTGCAATTCATTATCAAGTTCGGATAATAGCTTGTATCACATCTTGTATTTTGGCTTTTCTATTTGGTCAGAAAGTTTGTTGTTTACGGCAGATTTGATGAGAGTGGATCGGAGAGCCGTCCATTTTAGAAGTTTTTTTTAATTCAGATATATTTATTGTCTCATTTATTTGGTTATATTTGTATGCCTTCCAAAACTGTAATAATTTTATTATGGAATACAGAGTAGATTTTAAGTATAGCTTGTTTAGGCTTCCGTGGACTTGGCTCGGAGCAGAGGTGGCCGGTAGCGGGGGACAAGAATTATAATGCATCGCTGTAGATAGTGATAAAACTTGTATGTTACTGCATGCAATTAAAAGAATTTAGATTAAAATTTGACATTGAATCTTCCCTCCAGGGTCTTAGCAGGTTGATAACCATCCCGTCAAAGCATTTAGGAACCAATCGAACCATTGCGATTTGGGAAGGATGTAAATATGCGATGATAGTTGGTAGTCATTTTAGCTATATTTCAATCAATTTTGTTATGAGAATTGCCAATAGAGCGGCTTTTTCTTTGGCGCTTTTTATGCCGCTAGACTTTTTCACTGGCGTATGGTTGTATGAGTTGGTACATGACCGAATGTCACATCTGATATTAAAAAATGGACTTTATATCGTCTTTTATTTAATTTAAAACTTAAATTTAATTGATCTTTCACTAAAAAAAATCCGCTTCCTAATATTCTCTCAAATTTATTCAATTGAACGCATTTCTTTAACCTCGGAAAAGAACCCGAAAAAATCAATTACGTTTAATTTAGCTCAATTCAATTCGTCTCGGGTTAATTAATCACATTCAGCTGGTTTCTTACCCTCTTCTCTCCTGAGTTGAGGTTCCAGAATTTGAAGCATTATATTTCTTTACATTAAATTCAAAGTACTCCGTAATTCCGTACAACGGTACTTTATTCTTCTCCTCTTTGTTTTCTACTTTGATCGCGATTATCTGTTACTTTTTACCATTGATTTTTGCGCAAGTATCTTATTTTACTGCTTGTTGAATTAATGCTTTGTTTTTGTGTTACTGCTGCTGTTTCACTCATATTTGTTGCTTTTGCATAGTTATGATGCTTTTATTTCACCATAAATTACTGCTTTATAGTTACTTCTAGTAAACCAATGGAAAACTAACAAGTAAAAAGTAAAAACAATTGAATTTTTTTTGTTCTAGCTCAAGGCCAGTGAAACATTATTAGGCGGGGGGTTTGAACTTGCGACCTATTGTCGACAATTACTCCGTTTCAATCATTAGGTTAACCGCCTCTTTGGTTGATGAATTGTATAGTTGACATTTCATCAAACACCTTATGTGCACCTCTTCGATGCTTTCTAAATTATGGCGTAATAATTTTGGAATAAATATAGCCAAGCTCAGCTGTTTGGTGCTTTTTTTTATTGCGCTTTCATAAATTCGATGTGATTAGCTTTGTATGATGTCTTACCCCGCGCTTTTATTTCTTTCAGCCATTATGAGAGAAGTTATTACTATTCAAGTTGGAGGTTTTGCCAATTTCATTGGCTCACATTTCTGGA
The DNA here is from genome assembly GCA_022085475.1 of Heliosperma pusillum. Taxonomy (NCBI): domain Eukaryota; kingdom Viridiplantae; phylum Streptophyta; class Magnoliopsida; order Caryophyllales; family Caryophyllaceae; genus Heliosperma; species Heliosperma pusillum. Next base: position 40,925 of record JAIUZE010006409.1, on the reverse strand, counting down.
ACTTTCAGGTATTTTTCTATTTTTTTGTTACGCGGAATAAACCGTGTGGCGAGTATATCTGTCTGCATACAGCGTACTACTCCGTATTTGTTTCCCTGTAGTTCTTATGCCGTGTTAGATGGATTTGAATATGATTACACCTTTAAAAGGACGTAAGTTTTCTACAAGCAAATCTTGTACCTAGTAAAGTATCTATATATGTCTTCATTCACACCCTCCTTGCAGTGTTTTATGTGTATATTGTGTTTTTAGCATGTCTTCGGAATGTTTTCTATTCTTCAACATATAAGCTCATTGCCTAAAAATTTATATACATGATAGATTTGTCATTAAGCGAGAAGAGCATATTATTTGGAAGTTGCTGTAAAACGATCATGCTAATATAACTGGGGAGGATTTTCTCATCTCTAGAGGTGCTGAGTATTATTGTTGGTATCGTTGCTGTATATTTGACTGTTATCTGTGCCGTGCCTGATGTGTTATCTGTGGCGTGCCTGATGTGATGATTCCATAAAAGCTATTTCAAGTTCATCCTCTGCTTCCAAGTAGTTTAGAGTTTCGACTATTTGTATTGAGAAAAATGAGGAATTATAAACAAGCTGTTGTGTGGTTTCTGTTCTAATATAGTTTATTTCTAATAGGATGAATTACTTGGTTTGGTTGGTGAACCTGATACTGATCCAGTATTCAAGAATCATGGTTTGAACATGGACGTGCTCTCCCGCAGTGGAGAAACTCAGGAGGTAAGATAAGTATCTCGTTTGTCCATATAAGCTGGTTCATAGGTTCTGGAGATGCTTACATAATGACATAATGTCATAGACTAGTGAGCTTTCTGCTTTTTGATCGTTTTATGACATTATATGCTGCTTTGTACTAATTATTTTCCCTTATATACTCCGTATTTAGTTATTTACAAGAATTTATTTCCCTGTATGCCCTAAGATACCACCTTTTCAGGTGTCTATGGTTTTTATTTTAATCAGTGCTCAACTTTAGCGGTTATTAGTTTGGTTTAGATGTTTTTCTATCTCAGTGATAGTGGGAAAAATGAGTTTTGGGTATTTTTTTGTTCTCCACAGTCTACGCGTGAGCTTTTGTCATATTTGTTGCCTTCGGTAAAAGGATTAACTAAGATATGTGTGAGGCAGCCTTACTTCAGAGCTCATACTAGAATCTGTCTAGATGACAAAATTAAATATTTGCACTCTGATCATTTTGATGAGAAATTAGATCAACGTGAGAGGCCTAATATTTGTCGCATGTAGTTCTCCAACATGAGTTTTGGTATTGTTAGAGTTTCGTTTTCCTTGGATGCGGAAGCGGAAAGATGTGCTATGGAGCTATGTCTAGTGTCTTCACATTTATAAACTGTTTTTTTATCTAACCCTTTGTTTAGAATCAAAAGAAAGGGAAAGGGGGAGAGGGAGGTGGGATAGGGCAAAGGAGTTTTCCCTCCACATGATGGAGGGATTATAACTTGGCATGTAGTTGTTAAAATATAGCCCTCCGCCTTTAAATTATCTCCAACCCTTGCTAACTAAACATGGGAGTTTGTCTCCCTCTCTTTCCCTCCCCTTCCATCGTACAAATCATTCCATCAAAACAAAGGGTAAGTGTTGACATGCACTGCCGAGTTATCATTCTCTTATTCCTTAAGGTCACTTGTTGAAAGAACACATCAGTTGTGTCATCCTATTTACTCTGTGTTTGCTAGTCGGCATCAATGTTAATTTGCTAACCCTTGGTAAGTTAAACATTTGGGCATGTTTATTGTTCTTGTTTATAGGACTGTTCATGTTCTTTTGAGAAAGGTATATATCATGATTTTTCTTGTTTGCAGGGTGCTCTTACATATACACCGCGGTTAGTCTCGGTTAATTACCAAGGTACGTTTTTCATTTCTCTCTCTCTTTTCTGCAAAAACTTTATGCGGGGATCATGATACATATGTTTTGTGGTTTGAGCAGGAACCCTTGGATCAATGAGCTCAGGTGGGACATTGTATAATCAAATTCCGGATTTGCCGCCTTCTGTTGCCACCTGGTATGGCTGCTGGCCTTCTTTTTGCAATAGAAACAATGCTGTCTACTAATGCCTTTGAGGAATCATGTGTTTTAGATTTTGTAGAAATGTGGAATCTCATCACCAATATGTCTTCAGACTCTAACAGCTTTAAGTTCTCGACATATCGATTCATGAACTCAATAGAAAAATATATTAATTTTTGCTTACATTAGAGAATTGGTGTTATTGGCTTGATTTTAAAGCATGGCTGCTTTGCAGGAGTTTGCTATGTTTTATTTTGTTTGATTGCTAAGAATTTTATGCAGGACAAATAAACAAATTAAAGAGCAGGAAAATATAATCTGTAACTGTGTTTTGTTTATGTTGGGACAAATATACTGTAAAGGACATTAAAAAAAACATTGTCCTTGTAAACCCTGTCTTTATAGCATCATGTTGTTATGACTGAGCATATTGACTTACATAGTGATAGATCTCTGTTTTCTGAGTTTTAACCTTTGTTTTCTCTTGCTTTTTGTTTGTGATTTTATGTGTTATCATCATTCTGTTGATCTTAGTCATGTTGCCTTTTTTCTTTGCATCACAATGTTTGTCTTAGCTTTTCATGCATAAGAAGTTAAGAACTAAGGTCTCAAGTTCAACTTACAGGAGAGGTAGTCTTTCTGTCCAACATTCTCAGCGTCAGAGACGAAACTTGTTCTTGCAACGTTTGTACGATGAAGAGAAAATTCAACCAAGTGGGGTGGAAAATGGGCACGCTGGTTCCCAGGATGATAATCAAGACATGAACATTGTTCAATCTTTGGAAAACGATGTCCATTTCTGGACAGATTTTTCAAAAGTTCATTATCATCCACAGAGTATATATGAAGTAAATGGATTATGGATGGATGGTCAGGAATTTAATAACTATGGTGCTGGTAAAGATGTTTTTTCTGAAGGTTTTCGGGGCGAGGAGATGAATGAAAGGCTTCGTTTCTTTCTAGAAGAGTGTGATCATATACAGGTATCACCTAAATCTTATAGCAGTTTAATTGGGAGTTTGGAACCCTGAGCTCCTGGTTTTTATATTGACGGACCATCTTTGTTGGTACTTAGCATCACCCTGGTCATATTGGGCAGTTAATCCAGTGGCAGTCTAGCCGCCACTAGTATTCTGTTGTACTCTCTCCCATTCATTGGAATAATACCATTTGAATAAAATACTACTCACATTATTTAACAATGGTATGATTCCAGTAAATGAGAGGGAGTATCAGACTAAACTTCTCCTAGCATTTTGCTTGCTGGTTTGAAGAAAAAATGGATAAAAATGCTATTTGATTCATCACGAGACTGTCTCTCTGCTAACTAGGAGTAAGGCTATAATTTGTATACTCGATTTTTATCCTGTATTGTTACTTGTGAGGATTGGTCTTCTGTACTGTTTCCAAGAGATGTATGTGGTCCACGTTTTATGATTGAGTGACCAAGATTTCATGCACGAGTTCAAAGAATCCAATCAATTAATTTACTTTATTTTGCTTGCTTAGTAACCAATGAAGGTACGTTTTGTGTTTAAAATTTATTTCGTACAAATGACATACTTGAGCACCTTCTCCATTGATTCCTATGAGTGATATACTCTCTTTTATTTGTTCTGGATTATGATGGAATAAAGCAAGGCTGCATCCATCACCTCCCCAACCACCCCCACCCCTACCACGAAACTTGCGGGGGCCCTTGAGGCATTGGGGGTGTATGTTGTTGTAGCACAGTTCAACAACACCATCAACTCTAAAGATCGTATTTGTAATCTCTAGTATTTCTACTGTTATGAACGTCGTTTTCTCTTTCATGAAAAATTAGTTTAAAAACTCGTGTCATATTTGTAATCTATGGTATTCTACTGTTATAGTTGTATTTGTAATCCCTTTTGGCTTTTGCAATGTTAATTGACTGTATTAATTGTCTGTCTGGGGGAATACACACAGGGAATTCAATTTTTAGTTGATGATTCAGGAGGTTTTTCTAGCGTGGCGGAGAATTTTCTGCAGAACATTGCAGATGAGTATGCAAATACTCCTGTAATGCTTTTTACTGTCCGGGATCCTAGGTCTCATATGTGCAGTACAAGTCGGAAAAGGAACATCTCCAGGGATCTTCACGATGCCGTTTCTTTTGCAAAATTATCTCCCTTGTGCAAATTGATCGTACCAGTTGGTTTACCCTCACTGGGTAAGTGTTGATTCCTTTCAGCTGTGAAACACCAAGAATCGATAGTAAGGACTGAGTACGTAACACACTGCCCACTGCCTCAGACTCTTATAGATGATGTGTCAAGGGGGGAGCAAATATTTGCAACCTTACCCTTGTGTTATCAAAGAGAGGCTGTTTCCAGTATTATCAACATTGCATCGAAAATGGCATCAAATAACTATTACTTGCCTACTTCATGCTGTAGTAACTAGTAAACACTAGTGCAATCACTTATTAAGTCATTTTTGCTTTATTTCATCGTAACACAAAAGCTAATATAAGTGAGTTTTTGGCTCCAGTGAAATAAAAACAAAGTATTGACCATTGAATGATCTGTAAAAATGCCATCTTAGAATTCATGCTCTTTTTTGCAGGTACAATCTCCTCTTATCTGCGCGTTAATGATGCAAAGCCTTATCATTGCAGTGCAGTCTATGCTGCTGCACTGCATTCTCTTAGTCTTCCTTTCCGCATGGATTTGTCAGGACCTGCTTCAACATCAAGCAGTACTTATGGTGCTTTGGATTTCAACGAAATAGTGCAAACTCTATCTGGCCAAAATCGACAGAATATGGTGACCATATTAGATACTACTATTCCAGCACCATACTTGACTGGTATTTCATTAGATCATTTGTTCTAGCATAGCCTTTTACATATTTGGTTTTTTTTTCTAAAAACTAATATTGTTTATGTTTCTGGACTCAGGGAAGCCATCTGAAGAACCTATACTTGGCAATTTGCAGCCTTTGACTCCAGAAGTATCCGAAGGTGCTGAAGACATGCATTCTGTGGAAACATTGGTGATAAATGGAGCTCTTCAGTCTGGTAATTTAGATCTGCACGTGCTTTCTGGTCTGGAAGAAACATATTTATATCTGTACCCCTCACATCTTTTCTAGTGTTGTAAAACAATTACTGGTATGCATGCCTGCATATAATGAAAGCATAAATTAGCTCACATCTATGAATGTTTGGTGAGAAAGACAGTCAAAAGACTTTAGTTAGTTCTTTTTCATGGTCTGGCATGAGTAAAGAGAATAAGAATGAAATAACTATTAGAAAATGCCATTACGGTAAGCAAATTAAATTTCATTTGATCCAATTAGACAGGGGAAAAGCAAAGAAAAGACATTTTAGAGGTTGAGTAGCCCTCGCTTTAAAGCCATTACTTGGGCTTTTTTTAGCTTCTTTACCATGACTGGATAGCTTGAAAGCACGTGAAAGGAAAGCTGGAATTTTTTTCCTAGTCCAGTATACAAACTGCGTAATGTATAGCGTACGAACTATAAAGAATATCCAATTGCCAGCTGGGGACCTCCAATGGCAAGATCATATATTTCCTGGTGTTTTTTTGGTTATTCTTTGCATATCATCTGATTCTTACCATATTATCTTAAACAGAAGGACATCGAGCATCTGTCTCTGAAGTGCAACAAGCTATTTCCGCTGCTTACGGACAGGCGGTGCTGAGGCCTAGATTCTGTCACCTCTCTGTGGCAACTTGCCCTCTCCCGATTCCCTTACCATTCCCGACCATATTCTCTGATACTGTCAGCCAAAGTGGTCAACTTCTTGGTACTCCCAATCCAGATTGTGTACTGAAAGGATCGCTTGATGTCCATTCGATCCCAATGGCTGCAAGACTTCGTTCTAGCAGTGCCGTTTTACCCTTTTTGTCAAACAGGCTGGAAAACCTTCGTAAACTTGGTATTCAACGAGGAGCTCTTGGTGGAGAGTTATTAAAGACTTGGGGTTTTGGAAGGGAGGAAGTGGAGGATATGGGAGAAACCCTCGCTAAAATGGTGAGGGCACTTGATCCTTCTTCCGATACCTCTTCGGATTCAGATTAAGTTTTTCATTCTCTGGACTTCAGAAGATGTGGTTGTGCACAATTGTTTTAGGTAAATGAGTTTGTCTCACTTTTAATGAGCTAGACCATCTCATGAGAGAGAACTTTTAGGTTTTGGCCGGTAAAATGGACATCCAAGTTTTTAATCTGTGGTAGTCCTGTTTTTTTTTTTTCGTTGCAATATTTAGTTTAATCTAGATCTAGATTAGGTTTTGGGCGTGTAAAAAAAAAAAACCAGTCTGGTGTATCTATTCATGGCTGTTTTATTGAAAGAGACGATATTTCAACTTCATAGCTTAAATCGACTAGCGTGGTGTCTACTAACTCTTCATGAAGCAGTTTGGAATAATTGTTAATGACATCTCTCTTTTTCGACAGGTTGTAAGCAAGATATCACATATACTAGTTTCCTCATATATCAATATCCCCAATATAGTTCAAAGTTGATTGATTACTATGAGTCTATGAGGTTGATTTTCATAGACAGTCGCTACTCGCTAGAGTAGGAACTAAAATAGCTACTACAGTCTCCAGGGACTGGACTGGCCAATTTGTGTTTGAATAGTGTTATCCAATGCATCTTGCATTGGAGTCAAGAAGGAAATGGAGAGGCAAGTTCCTTTCAATGGTTCGGATTTAATTCGGCATAAATCAGATGGTTGTAAATTAGTTTGAATAAGAAAAGCTAAATGAATGAAAAAAAATATATAGTATAATATGGGTGTATTAGAGAGGAAATGGTGAGGATTTAAATTGCTTGCATTGTACTCGGTTTGTGGAGGTGTCTTTACCTAAAAAATTAACCGAACGAAACACCATATTCTTTAAGTCGGTTAAACTATTCGACAAAATGAGTATCATCATGTTCATACATGAAGCTACGAGGTCAACATGAGACAATTTCTTTTGTATCATAGTTCATATATGACGATTAATTTGAAAATAAAAAGTTGTCAATTTCTGAGCTCGTAAACGTAAGGTACAATCAATTAAAATACTCAAAAAAGAAAGAAAATCACATATAAAGTAACAAGTCTCGGAAATGTACGTTTAAAAAAAATCCGAATAGACAAAAATACACCTAGATTTGACAAATGGGTCAACTTGGTCGGGTTTAGGTCGGGTCGGTTTGTCCGGGTTAATTTTCGAGTTTGCAAGAATTCGGGTTACATCAGGTGAAATGGGGTCATTTTGGATTCTGAAACAACGAACATTCAGATTGGGTCATATTGACTCAGGTCTTTTCGAGTCGTGGGTTATATTCGGGTTCTCGATAGGGGTACAAACCGGTTATTGGAGTCGGGTTATCTGAACCGGATCAATTTTCCATCAATACACTCGTACAGGCTACACCCAAGGCCCCAATATCAAACCCTGGTTAAACCCTACCAACACTAATCAACAATCCTCAACACACACACCCTCTCCCTTCAAAAAAACAAAATAAAAATGAATCAACTATACCGCACCACCGCGCAAAGGCTAACCTACGCGGCGTCATTATCTAGGCACTACCACACAATCCAGGCCGTACCGAGGGAAATCTCGGGCCCCCGAATATCGGCCCGAGACAGGGCCCAAGGTCGAATCCCAGCCGTCGTTTTCACTCACCCTTCCTCATCCTCCACCGTCGGAATTTCTAGAAAACACTTGTTGACTACCGAGAAAAAGCAGATTCAGTCGTTGGTCAGAATTGTGGGCCCAGACTTGTTTTGTTCTACTACTTTTAAGCTTCAAGTTCGGGCCGGCTCCGGGTCTTCTGTTCTTCTTCATTCTGGATATGTTCTTCCTCTTAAGGTCTTTTTCGTCTTTTTATTTTATGTTGATTATTATAATTGTATTATGTATATTTGATTAGGTTTTTGTTGATTAATTGTGTTTTTGTTGTTTTCAAAATGTGATGCGTGATGTTATTTAGTGTTAAATCAAGGTCTTGATACGGAATCGGAATCGGAATCGCATTTTCAAGCGGTATTGGCTGCATTTAGCGAGATTAGGGTTAGGATATTGTTGATAGCCGGTTCAGTGATGTTGGACTGGTGATCGAAACTGAGATTTAATACTATGTAAGTAGTTTTAAATGTCGTTCGCGATACAGATACGTGACTGAGTTATAAAGGTTTTGGAGGAGGTCACATTTAGCGGCCTTAAAAGGCGAGGTTGACTGGAGATTAGGCCAAAATTATTGATAACGGGATGAAAACTGAGATTTAATTTATGACTGTGTAGTGTTGTGTGGTGAGCTGATAACATGGTTATCGGATTCGCTATGAATACGTCCTTACCGATTTGCGATTCACTCGTCTAGAATGTGTGTTATATGTATTTTCAGTAAGCAACATGATGGAACACTTTTTAAGGATTCGCAATTCCTAAGGTATCGAGCAAATCCGGAAACCATGGTTGATAATGACTTGGTGTCATGTCATGACCTTGAGGACACTGATGACAGCCGAAACCATGATTATGATCGAAACAGAATATAATGACATGTGCATGTGTGCGTGTGGTAAACTGAGACTTCCATTTTATTGCATTTCACTGCCGTATTATATTGGTAATATATGACTAAAATGAGCGAATTAAAGCTTTACCTGCTGAGACTGTGAATTTTAGTATAGACTAGTGAGTTTGAGTTTGAGTATTAGGGTTTCACGGAACTAGGGTTGATTATTGAAAGGTGTTTGTTATTTGTTGAATTAGTTGCATAGAGATGCCGAGACAGGAAAGGTGTTGAATTTGGTGTTTGCTTGGGCGGATGAGGGATCACATTTAACGGTTGATATTCCCGTTGTTATCAAGGGTGCGAGTTTCTGTCCCGGGATTCTGAAAGGTTTGTTTTGTCATCTTGTTTAATGTTGCATTATTTTAAAGATATGGTGCCTGGTGGTGTTATGTGGCATTTTTTTCTCTCTTTGTGGTATGTGTGATTGGCCTGAAATTTGTACTTCTCTTTATTGCTGCTGCTTATATAGTTATATTTCAGAAAGTAGACGAGGTAGACGAGGTAGGCGAGAGTTAAGTTTGCCTGAAATTTTTCTATCTAAGTACTCGAAAGTTGAGGGTTCTTGACAATTAACAAGTTTCCAGTAAATTTAATGACGTTAAATAGATTGCAGACACCTAGAATCCCAAATATTAACACTTTTGTTATATTTATTATTGAGATTGCAACAATGTAAGAAAAAACAAGGATGTAAGCATTTTGGTTGCCTTGAAACATTTTGTCCACCTTCAAGACCTCCTTCAAGACCTATATCCTAGAGGACTTGAACTATTTAACATTTTGGGGTGATTCTAGCTAGAAGTGTAAACTTCAAGATGTTACCTTCCCAAACAAGGGTCACGCTTCTAAAAATGAGAAGTAACGAAAGAGGTCTGTGAACAAACAGACTTGCCGAGCCCTTTGACAATAGTAATTTCCGTCCCATCACTTTTCCGCATCCATATTTTAGAGTAAGGAGGATATTCTCCCACCATAAAAACACTTATACCTCGAACCACAAAGGAAACACATTGCTTAGCACGCTAGACTACTTTTTTACGTTTTTTTTTAAACTCTTGTGTATTTTAAATTACTTGTCAGTTTTTGTACTGTGAACACTAATTTGGTGAAGCTAACGACTTCTCAAAGTTAAATCTCCAAGCTGTATCACCCAAAAAAGTTTGTAATTTAGGAGATCTGGCCATGTTATTAAATCGTGGTATCGGTCATGATTGTGGTAGTGCTCGCGAATTGTGGTTGCGTACAATAATCACTGGTGTGTCCAATGTGATTGTTTAGAACGCCTTATTTTTGTACAGGTCATATAAGTCGTGTCGGACTAGTATCAGTGTTAATAGCATTGTGTCGGCCAAGCATCGGCATATGTCGGTTCCAAATCGGCCATATAGGCGAAATATCGGCTGTTTTCGGCTACCCCTCATATATTGGAAAATATCAGAATGTTGAAAATCCTTTACTTATCGGCCGATGTGTCGCCCAGTCCCACTAGCCAATATTTCATACCATGGTCCATGGACATGGCTATGGAAAGTCGACTTTTCGGACAATGATTATAAAGCCATCCAAAATGCTTTTAAGATTTATTTTTTTCCAAAAATAAGGTTTGTGGACTTGTGGGATAATGTTGGCTAGCATTATTTCCATTAAGCCCCAATTTTTAAATCTCCCGTCACAAATAAAGAGATATGGGGCTGAATGGAAAAATTGGAAGTGTTTAGTTATGTCGATGGAGGCGACAAGCTAAAAATGACTATTCATGCCAGTCGGCCCTATCTAAACTGCAAGTTGTTTGGGGTAAAATCTTGGTTTGTTGTGCAATGTGTAGATATTTGAAAGTTCATGGGTAAGCTTGGTTTAAGACTTTAATAACAAATACGGAGTATGTACTCTTTTGTCTGTACTAGATAGTACCCACCTCGTGCTAGTTTGAAAACTTCTGCTTCATCAACAATTCTGCATGACAATTCATACTAGTTGGCCCTATTACCATAAGTCATTTGGCTTGACTCATGCATGATATCTGAAAAGTGTTCATGGGATGCCTTTTGGTGCGTCTCTTGATCAATTTGCAGAGTGAGATAAACGAGCTTCATCTTACCCCCATTTCGCCATTTGTACTGTTTGAGTGGCCAATAACGCCCACATTACTTTTTCTTAGTTTGAAACTCCCTTTTGCGACTTGCTAGTACAATTAACTCTTGAAGAATACTCTGATAATTTTGATACTTATTCTGACGAGGATTTGGAAACTTAAATATTTTCAAATTCTGAGTTCCTATTAACTTTGTTGAAATGATCGACTTATTTGGCTATTGAAGGAACCACAGGCTTACAGACTTCCTGGTTGTCTTTCCTTCTCTTAGATTTATATCTGTTAAAAATCGGCAATGAACTGGAGTTGTTTACTCGGCTTATTTTCTTCTAGTCTCGTTTTGACGTTAAGTTGGTTTTGTTCCATGTGCCGAACAGGGGGACGGTTGAATGCAATCAGAAAGAGCTTGAAATATCGTTGTCCAGCAGAGTCTATCCCACAAATGATAGAGGTGGACATAAGCGATTTGGACATTGGTGACCGAATTTTATTAAAGGATATTCAGGTTGATCCATCACTAAAGCTGTTGAGTGGGAATGACACAAAACCCGTCTGCAGGATCGTAGCTTTAGAAGAGGAGAAGGTGAAACCAGTTCAAACCTGAGCCCTTTCAGCGAAAGCATCTTCCATAGTCTTTGTAGCTGTAGACGTATAGTTCAATGACAACTGATGAAAGCAGTTTGAAATCCATTGATTTCAAAAAGATGGTTTGCTGTAGTAGGCGACTTTTAGTGTCCCCAACCGGTCAAAAAGAAAGAAAATAAATGAATGGAAATGGCTGAATACAAGTTGTTGCACTAAGAGGACGCGTATTTGCACGCTTTCCAGTTTACTGGTATTCGACTATCAGTGGTGAGCTTTCTCCAGTGACCTGTGGAGATGTCAAATTCCGCAATGTGGTCGTTTGTTTTTAGTAGTTCAACCAAGCTACTAGTTCTTTTTACACTTTGTCAAGTTCTTTAGCCATTGTGTGGTTATTATGATGCTTTGTTTTGTCAATTATCGAAAGGCCTGATAGAATCTCATGCGACTTGTTTTTCTCCTGTTTCTTTCCCAGAAAAGTCGAAAATAATTCTCTTTTTAGTCTTCCATCACCTTCAGAATGCATTTAATTAACCATACCCATTGTTCTTGAAAATTAACCATTTTGTTCTACTCTATCTTAGTACTTAGAGTCTCTCTGGTGAAGGGGTGTGGGCTCGCCTAGTTTGAACCGCCACCTCCGTTACCGGCTTCCACCCTCTGATATTACATGCCATTCGCAAACACACCCCCATCCCCACCCTCACCCTCACCTTGAACTAGGGTTTTCGTGAGTACGGGAAGGGGCTACGACGGCAGAGGGAGTTGTTTTAGTGGGCATCAGTGAGGTTATTCGCGTTTTGGTGGAGTAGTGAGTTTTCGGTTGGCCAATTGTAGTAGGTGATTAGGAGGGTTGGGGATGGAGAATAGTTGTTGATTGAGCAATGAAGGAGATGGGTTTCTACTTGTTAGGGATGAAAGTTGGATGATGATTGTAGAATAATTGAATTGTCTACTCTTGCCTAAATATTAGGTTCATTGTTTGTGTTTATGTTGTATATTTATGGATTTTACTAGTGTCAAAAAAAAAAACTCTTGACTAAATAAAGAGAAAATGTTAAGAACATGATCCAACAACCCAAGAAAAAACATGCATTCGTGTACAAAAAACATCTGGTCTCCATTAAAAATGTCGTATTCATTTTAAGATTCAAACTAGTTAAATACTATGTTATGATCTTATATGCAAATAGTTGTGACAAGTATCGTCATTCCTTAAGAATTCTATATTCTTGCCATATCAATTTACTTAATCTACTAATGATTTAGACGGGTTAAGCTCTCTCTGAAGAAAGCAAGTGACAGCGTCCCGTCTGAAATGAGAATTTGTGTAGAAAAATAGTCGAATTAAACACTCTGAAATCAAACAGTCACTACAGAAAACCTCACCACTGATCATCAGTCATCACTCACCAATCCAAAATCGGACGGTTGTTAATCTACCTTTGACACGTGGACAAGTGTGGGTCCACAAGATCTCAAAAAATGCATATAATAATAAAGACAAATATAAAGACAACTCCCCTCCAAAACATTAATACGGGTGCAGCAACTTACAGACACTACCAGACCTGTTTTTTTTTTTTTTTTTATTACTTTTTTTTTCAACACTCCTCCATTCCCTTAAATAAATAAAAAATAAAAAAACATTTTTTTTATAGAAATTTTAGGGTTTATAAGAGAAGACTGAAGAGTTGGTTTACAGAAAAAACATACAAAAAAAAAAAATGGAGAGCACAATAAAATGTTACATGGATATAAGTATTGGAGGAGAAATAGAAGGAAGGATAGTAGTTGAGTTATATAAGAATGTTGTTCCTAAAACTGCTGAGAATTTTAGGGCACTTTGTACTGGTGAATTGGGTATTTCTCCTATTTCTGGTCTTCCTCTTCATTATAAGGTTTGTATGTTTTGTTTTTCATTATTTTTTTTTATGTAAAGATTGTAACTTTTGTGTTTCAATAAGTCTCTTGTGACGGACATATCCGTCTTAAGCTTGAGTAGATAAGACAAAGTAGAATGCTACTGCCTATGCATTTTGCTTTTGTCTTTATCTACCGACGTGGGTAGTATTTGACCGATTGCAAATTTGTGTTTGGGTTTATGGTATATATTCTGATATAAAGTTTGTAGCTTTTTACTGTAGCATTGCTGTTTTTTGTGATATTGATGTGTTTTTGATGGGAAGTTTGTAACTTTATTTACTAAGAACACTATTTCATTCATTTTGGAGAGTGGGTTTGTGTTTTGGTGTTTTCTGGTTTGTTCTACTGTGTGTGTGACTTTGTGGGTACTTTATTTTATCAGCAATAAACTGTGTTACCCCTGCATTTCACTTTGGTCGTCGACACGACACTTTGACACTTCATTTTAGACCCAAAAAAAATCAAAACTTTGCGGAAAGTAACCGTATCTAACACTTTGACACTTGCACCCGAGTGAGAGTAGCTGGCGACGAAATGTTAAATGTTGGGCAGAAAATAGATGGTTAGATGGGATTTCTGGAGAATCAGCCTATCAAGCATAGTATGCGGAGATGGTTATATTAGCTGAAATGAATTAATTTAGTTGTCTTTGCATTCATATTTTAGGTAATGGGTGGAAAGTTTGTGTCTTGATATATAGGTCGAAATGTTCAATGATATGGTCTGAAACAGTTGTTGATACGATTTAGGCATAATTGTTTTGGGATTATTGCATGTTTGCTGAATCTAAAAGGTTATTCTTTGTAACTTTCTCTAATTTATTAAAAGGTCTTGGGCTGTTGACTTGTTCATGAATCCTGTAGCAACAATGCATTTTTGTAAATTTTGCCAGAACTAGAAAAGTGATGTTTGGATTGCTCGTGATGTGTTTCATTTCTTGTCTACCGTTGTAATGTTTGGATTGATCATCGTCTCACAGTCTTTGTTTAGTTTGTTGGATAGAAGTCGGGAAGGAAGAGGAGAGGGATATATTCCTTCCATATATTTTCTTCGGACGGGTCTTAATTTGCCATTTGAGAACCCAAGTGACTATCCACACAAGGGAAATTTTCACCAAATCCCTCCACTCAAACAAAGCCTTAGTGTCTTGGCCTCTTACTTTTAGTTTGTGTTTAACTATGTAAAGTGTAAACAATGTTGACAGGGTCTGCATTTCCATCGCATTGTGAAAGGGGCTATGATTCAAGGAGGAAAAATATCTTCTGGGGATGAAAGTGTCGGAGAGTCCATTTATGGCTTGAAATTTGACGATGAAAATTTTGAGCTGAAGCATGAGAGGAAAGGCATGCTGTCCATGGTCAACTTTGGTCCCAATACCAATGGATCTCAGTTTTTCATCACCACCACTCAAACTCATCACCTCAATGGTAAACATGTTGTTTTTGGGAGAGTAATCAAAGGTTTGGGGGTGATTCGCTCCATTGAGCACGTCGATGTTGACGAAAATGGTCAGCCGGTTCTTGATATTCTCATTGTGGATTGTGGAGAAATTCCCGAGGGAGCAGATTATGGGATTATTAACTATTTCAAAGATGATGATACTTACCCGGACTGGCCTTCTGACCTTGATGAAAAATCAGATGACTTCTCTTGGTGGGTTAAAGCAGCAGACGACATCAAGGCTTTCGGCAATGTGAATTTCAAGGTGTACTTCACGGTTTTTGAATTTAATGATCATTCTTGTACATTTAGCTCAAATGTTTTAGTTGTGGATAGTTCGATGACAGGATGTAATGTTTGAATCACTGGTGCAATTTGCAAGAAACATTGCTTAAAGTGACCTAATGACTTCTAATCAAGTAGATTGTTTGATTAAGCCAACAAATTTTCTGAATGTAGAAGCAAGATTTTAAGATGGCTATGCGGAAATATCTCAAAGCTATGCGGTACTTGGATGTGTGCTGGGATATGGATTCACTTGATGGAGGTGACCTTCTTTTTCTTATTTGTCATCATCATTCTATTGTATTTTTGAGTTTTAATATTATGTTTCTAATTTATGTTACTATGCCATATGAACAGAAAAGAGCACATCTTTGAGGAAAAAGAGATGTCAGTTATATACAAACATTGCGGTAAGATCAGACCTTTTTGAAGCTATGTATCCTGATTCTTGGTGTCGTGCCATGGAAACAGAAAATATCACATCTTTGAGGAAAATGAGGTGTCAAATATATGCAAACATTGCCGTAAGATTAAAACTTCTATTAGTAATTACAGATTAAGTGTGACTGCGAACTAATTCAATGCAGAGATATGGACCGCAGAGCTCTCGTGACATAAACTAAAGATGAATTTGGAATTTTGTCTGGTTTATTCATGTTTTAGGTTCTTCAGAGTCTTAATTGATATATTTTATAGTACTATTTTGAATAATAGCCATATTTAGACAAAATTCTGCAGGTGCTTCGCTGTCTTTTTAACCGGTGTCGACTGTTGTACATGCGTATCTGTGAGATGGTTGTTGACTATTGATAGCTTTAAATTAAACGTGAATTGTGTATCCTTAGGCCTGTAAGTTGAAGCAGGGAGACATAGATGGGGCCTTGTGGGACACTGACTTTGCTCTTCGTGATGATGCAGAATATGTGAAGGCTCACTTCCGAAGAGGCCAGGTCAGTAGTTTCAATTCTAGCCGTCCGTCTTCATTTTCCTTGTTTATGCCTACTTTCCTATGTTGATTTACAACTACACTGTATGTTTTAGGAACTTAATTTAATATTCTGATCATTATCACCGTGTTCGTGCTTCAGTGTCATTCATTCGTAAACCTAACACTTGACACTGTAAGTCGCGTCAAACAGATAATGAAGGACATACATGTGCTCAAATGAGACTGCCTCACGCAGTAATTCTAGTGATACCACTCAATGTACCCTATAAAACATTGGATCGAATCCTTATATTTCTGTCTAACTTTAATACGTGAGACAATCTCACAATAGACTGATCTAACTGATTGAAGAACCATTACATTTGGCTACATGTTTCCATGCAGGCGTATAATGCTCTCTGTGACATAGATGCTGCTGCTAAATGCTTCGAAAAGGCTTTGGAATTAGAACCAAATGATGGTTAGTTATATTGATACTTTTTCATACGGAGTATTATCTTATCTTCCTGTTACAATTTGTGGCTCCTCCGAAATGAACACTTTTCTGCTTCCACTCTTCTAGGTGCCATAAAGAGAGAACTTGCTGCAACCAAAAAGAAGGTAAACCAAAATATATCTTAGTAGTATGGGAATAGTGAACAGCAGACAGTGATTTCTTAAGCTAAGCTTCTTCGATTACGATTTCAGATTGCTGATCGTCACACTCGAGAGAAGAAGGCATACACAAGAATGTTCCAGTAAACATGGTACGTTAGGACGTTTTTGTCACCCTTCATGTAGTTCCAGGCCTTGTATTTTATACCTAGAAACAACCGTATAATTAAATGAGAAGTACTTATTATACAAAACTAATGCAGGCACTTGATGATGGATGCTTGATGACAGAAGAAAGGTACAATTAAGGTTTTAAAACAATGAAAGTAAGGAAGGGTTATTCACCTTGGAACCGAATATAATACATCTGGTGTGAACTGTATATTTCAGGTTTTTGGCGGGAGTAGTTTTCTCGGAATGCGATGGCATAGATAGATCTGCTAATTTTCAATCTTGTATAGATGATGAAAAATACACAGAACTGCAGAGTTCTTAGAAAGATGCAATGGCCTGCATACTCCTGTACATTTTTTTTGTGCACCATCTTGTTTAGTTCAAATTTAAGCCGAGTAGGACAACCGGGGTGACAAAACTGTCTCCGGTGTTCTAACACTATTTGCATTTCCGGAACTCGAATTCCAGAATCCTGGTTAAGCTAAAACTATACTCCGTAAGAAATTTCTTTCGTGACTCAAGATATATGGTTGTATGCCATAACTTGTGGTAACATGTGGTATTGCCCCAAAGTATGACCCTCCCTCCTAACCTAGCTAACGGGCTGGGTATGAGTTAGGGGTTTGTGACTCGGTTCAAGTACGAGCTATTTCGTGTGTGTTTGTATTCAAGTTGCTTTAGAACATGTTTTGAGTGTGTTACTATCATGATTTGGAAGTAAGGAATAGTTGGGTCAATTAAATATGGATCACATTGGGGTCATTATCTCATTATAGTCAAGTTTGTGAGTCTGCCTATGCCAAAAGTATGGGGTCATTGGGAGTTTGTTTCTGTAGATTAATGTTCATTGATTATTTTGGAGCAGTAATGTATATGGGTTTAATTACCAGTGATAATGTCACCCGAAATTAATCGCGATTCAAAAGCATCAAACCTCTCTTGTTCGAAAAAATCACCGAAATGGGTGGAGAAATAACAAAAGAATGTGACACTCAATTTATGTCAAGGGAGGATTAAAATTATTTGGATTTTTTTAAAAAGGAGTAGATTAGCATAAGCACTTTGCGAGTGAAGTTATCACTTAATTGAGAGATTTTAGGTATTTTACATAAATATTAAATGTTAAAGTAGGACTAAGGATGAGACATTAACCTAATTACCTAAAGTCGAAAATGTTGGTTAAACAACCACCATAAGTACATGACTAAAGACCATAATTTGTGAGACCACACGGCTCACGAGGAACTCGAGCTCGACTCATGCGAACTCGAATTGAGAATTCAGCGAGTCTAGCCGAGTTAATGCTGCCTCGATTTAGAAGGTTCACGAGTGGCTTTGCTAGTGTGATTAGATATATATTGCTCTCATTCTATAGTACTCCCTCCATTCAACTCCAAATACAACATTTCTTTTTTTGACACTATTCATGAATGGAGAGAATCTTTACGATTCCTTGCAATATGTAAGACAAAATATAGTCATGTGGGATCTTGTTAGATTCGTCTTTATAAGTACAATTAGAATATCGAAATTTTATATTTTTTTATATTGTAAAACCCGAGATATTTACGTTACAAACCGTGCGTTGGCAAACGTGTAAAAGAGAAATGTTGTGTTTGGAATTGAATAGAGGGAGTAACATTTATCATAAGTATATGTGTGCTTCCCCATATCAACAGTAGCGGACCCCGAATTGATAGAGCGTGAGGTCTATTTTAGTGTAGTTGTTA
The DNA here is from genome assembly GCA_022085475.1 of Heliosperma pusillum. Classification (NCBI taxonomy): domain Eukaryota; kingdom Viridiplantae; phylum Streptophyta; class Magnoliopsida; order Caryophyllales; family Caryophyllaceae; genus Heliosperma; species Heliosperma pusillum. The sequence goes on along the minus strand of JAIUZE010006409.1, from coordinate 22,529 downwards.
TATTTCTTTTTAGTATGTGGGGTCTAAAAGACGTAAAATTCTCTAGTCAAACGAATTGAACTATTAAAACCATCAATTGTCCGGAAAGCTGTGGGGTCTTGAGACCTCACTACCTCAAAGGTGGTGCCGCTGCATATCAGATGTTCTCATTGTTTTGCACATTATTTCTATATTTAACCTTCTAATCTCAAGTTATCAAAAAAAAAACACGAAAATTATTATATTCTCAAGCTCGGATTTAAATTAGCAAACTTGAAAATAAGCTCAATGTTTTCAAGATTATGAGAACTCGAGATTAGAGTTTTGTCTCATGAGCACAAACCGGGTAGCCTTACTTGGCTCGGCTCAACTCGACTCGACTCCAGTTATTATCAGTTTATCACCACCTGTCAAATAGATGTGATAGTAAAAAATAGAGCTTGAAAATGCAATGTTGTTACGCATATGTATAAGCGTACCAACCTTGAGACAATCTTCTTGCTTTTCTTCTTCTTCTTCTTTAACCTCAAAATCGACTAATTATTACTCCCACTATTATTATAATTCCAAATTAACATTCAAGCATAAACCCCATCAAACCAACACTTTAACTTCTTTAACTTGCTTCTCATCAATGGCTGCCATTAATCCCAGGTACTATATTTATATACCATTTCCGTCTCGTTCATTTGTTTACCTTTTATATTTATCGTAGTTAGTGAGTTTGTCAGTATAGAAAATGGGTTCTTGATTAATTCTTGTTTAATTTAGATAGTCATTAAAAAGATTGGAAATTTAGTAACAAGGGTTTTTGTTTGAAAGTGATTGCAATGTTACCCAGAAAGGAAATGGATCAGTTGATCCTAGTTGTACTGAAATCATTGTGGTTCGTCATGGAGAAACTGATTGGAATGCTATTGGAAAAATGCAGGTTCTTTTCTTTTATATCCGATTCTTTCGTCTTTTTTTCCGTAAACAAATGACTGAGACGGATAGAGTAATTATTTTTAAGTTTGTGGAACCTCAAAATAATTTTTAAGTCACTCTACATTGTGAAATTATGGTCCAAGTGGGATTAGATGGAAACTCTTTTAGATTAGTCATTCGATACAAATGACTGAGACGGATGGAGTATTTATTTTTGGAAAGATGAAGTGTGAGTGTGAAGAACTATTAGTTTTTCCGCCTTGTCATCATTTTGTTGGGTTAAATGTAGACGCTTAGAAGTAATCATGGTCCCTTGATGAGGAAACAGACGATCATTTCTGTAAGGAGAGTGTCCATCCTCGAGTGGGTATGACCGTATGATAGAAGAAATGTCACATATTACAACATTTGTACAATCTTAGGAGGTAACATTCTTATCCTTGTGGAATAGGAAGAAACGAAAGATGAAGGAAGGGGAAATTTCCTTGAAATGGGAAAGATTCTAGTGTGTTATCAGTTTGTTAGATTCATAAGAAAATGATTAAAATCAAGTTTTGATCGTTGTTTACTTCAATCAAAACTGTCACAGGGAAATGTTTGCTTGTCTCATGCTTCCATTTATGTATGATGTTTCACCAGGGTCAATTGGATGTCGAATTGAATGAAGTTGGAAGGCAGCAAGCAGTTGCAGTAAGTTCAGGCTCATACAACAATACCCATTGTTCACTTTGCTTGGTTAATATCTTGCTTTGACGTGTTTCTATTAGGTTGCTGAAAGGCTCTCTAAGGAGGCTAATATTTCTGCTATATATTCATCTGATTTAAAAAGAGCCCTTGAGACAGCGGAGACAATAGCAGCCAAATGTGGTGGGCTTGAGGTACGTGTCTCTGCAAATTTGGCATGTTAGGTAATACTGATATCTTGTGTGGGGCAAGTGGCAACCGTCACGGGGAAGCAAGAGGGATTAACTATGCTGAGTATGAGACCTGAACCTGATCATTAGCTATTTATCCGTTGTATAAAATGTTGTTATTTGAAATTCATTTGGAAACGCCTTATTCGTGTACCTACTGTAACATCACTCAAGTTTTAGGCTCATCTTGACTCTAAATCATTATCTTGAATTACATTGATTTGTTACTGCGCTACTTTTATAGCTCCAAAATACTATGGATTTATATTTTCTAATATAAGTGGGTGTATCACCACCTCAATACCTTCTGTTCTTTTACTGTGTTACGAATTCAGGTTATAAAGGATCAAGATCTACGGGAAAGACATTTGGGGGATCTGCAAGGACGTCTTTATCACGAATTGGCCAGGGTTACCCCTAAGGCGCATGCATCTTTTAAATCGTCAAGAACAGATGAAGAAATTCCGGTGTGTATGATCACCCCGCTCTAATCAGTGTGTCAGACAAATTATTACTAACACTTGCTATCTTTCTCGAACTAGGGAAATGCATCATACACTTGTAATATTCGTCATCACTCGCCTGTGTGTCTTAATGCATGAATCTGTATATACTCTAATTGTTTAAGCAGTTGGTATCGGTATGAGTTCAGACTACGATAAAAGTGACTCAAATAATGTAGCATTCAAATACCTGGATAAAAAAAAATGACCACCATATCTTGGCTGATCATTGGCCCTTGTGTAATATTTCACATTTTCACCGTCATTTATCAATTTCTTCACCTCGACTATCTTTGAAGCCCTCTTCCTAAAATGCATGTTTCCATTATTTAGACATGTGGATGATAAATATTACAAAAAGCTTTTTGTAACGCAGTTTGACACTGAAATATTGTATAGTGCATGGTGCTTACCCAAATAATCCTATAAATCTCTGTAGTTTGAGGGTATTTGGGTAAATAATACGGAGTATGTAGTTTTACACATATGCTTGCCCAAAACAGCCTTTCAAGTATGTGCTAACCTTATATCACTATATGTAGTATTTATTTGAATGTATTTTGGTGCTTATTTAAGATTTGTTTGGGAATTGAGGAAGTTGAGTGATGACATCCTGACTGGTGGTTTTAAGATCTTGAAGTTTGCCATGTGCAGGGCGGTGGAGAAAGCCGTGATCAGCTGTATCAGCGATGTACGTCTTGCCTGAAGAGAATTGGTGAAACACATAGAGGTCAGTTATCTTTCTTTTCAGTCTCGTTAGTCTACATTCATAACCATAGTGTCGTGAGAGCCGCACCTAGGCGACGAGGTCCCGTGACATTGAGGTGAAGGAGAGAGTTGAAGGCGTGTGCTTCATAGGCACGAGGCGCACTGGTTTTGCAACATATTTGTATATTCAAAATGATTTTGCTCACCAACACACTTTTTTGGATCTTCAAAGAAAGCTATTAGGAAGTAAAAGCTAGGGATCATGTAGCAAGGACAAGGGTATACTGAAATAGTACAAAAAAAAAGTTACGGAAATTGTTTAGTAATGGCACTGGCTAGCTGTACCTCGTCTACATGCTGCACCTAAGGTGCACTGTGGCGCTTTGGTTGTGCCTCACTGAGCCTTTTCGCCTTTTCGGTTGTGCCTCACCGATCCCTTTTGTTTGTGCCTCACCAAGCCTTGGGCTTAAGCGTCACTGGGGCGTGTATTTTTATGTTCACAACTTTCATTGGAAAATAAATTGGTATCGAGAAACTGCTTTTTTAAAAAAAAAATTGTTTTACAGTGCATTCTTTGGCGGTGGAATATGATGGAATCCAGTAATATAGCTCATTAGTTTGTATTTGCTTATTGTATGGTTAAGTATCCGAATGCCGATGCATTTCCGACACAATTATCACTATGGGTCATCCGGAAACAATCTTTCTATGTAGTAGTTTAATTTTTAATAGTAATGTTAAGTACATGTGTCCAACCCTTCTTAGTCAGCCAAAAACAATAGCCATTGACGCCCTAGGGTGATGTTGTAGTTGTGGTTTTGCCGAGCACTTTGACTGTTCGCTGTTTATGACTGCCCAATCCCAAGTCATTCTGAGACGTAGGCTTTGTTGTTGTTCTTTAGTTAGTTACTTAACTCATTTTTTGACGTCATTGCAGGTCAGCGAGTTGTGGTTGTCTCACATGGAGGTGCAATAAGAACACTACATAATCGGGCTGCAGCCAAAGGACAATCTCCAGGGAAGATATTGAATACATCAGTGAGTGTACTTGAGTTGTCGGATGGAGACGCGTGGTCTATCAAATCTTGGAATGATGCCAGTCATCTGAAGCAAACAGAATTTTTGGAGTCTGCTTTTGGTGGGGATTCTTCCTCGGGCTAGCTTATTATGATTATCATTCTGCTTTATTCAACCCATTTGCGCAAGAAGAAATACAAGCATCACGAGAGCCTAAACATGTACTTTAGAGCCTGATAAAAGGCAATTATTTTGTATAACCGCGGAGGCAAAGATGTGTTGAACCCATTGATACATTTATCATAATGAAGAGATTCGCGACAAGCTAACAAGGCTTAATCGTCTGTTAATTTTGTTTGGTTAGTCCCTACTTATGTCCTGCTCATTGGTGTAATCGTTTCTTATCATATGGATTGTGGAATCGATGGATGGCAGCTGGAGTTAATTTATAGCCATTGATTGTTGACAAATACCGGTTTGGCTATGAAAGCGTAACGTTTATGTTTTCCATGGGGTTCATTATTATTTTGAGCTACATTTTGTCAAAACAGTGTATTCAGTATGAGGTCTATGTATACGCCTATACGATAGCACAGGTATGTGTGCTCCTGAGTCACCATTCCTGATATGGTGCTGTTACCGGGAGTTCACAGCTGAGGTGAACATTTGGTGATCGCTCCTGGTATCATTCTTCATTGTCTGCAGCCTTCGAAGAAAGAGCACGTCTGCGTGTGTGCGTGTGTGCACGCACACGTGCTGTGTGGGTGAGACTCGTGAGAGGGTCGGGGGCCATGGGGCCATTTTGTTTAAAGGGTTCCTCTACCCCACATTTTCCGTTTCTTGTCATCAGGAGAAGAGACTTCATCCAAAACCACAAAATCCTCCTAAAATCAAGGAATCAGAAATACCAGAGATTGATTTATTTGTTTATAATCAGTCTTCTTCGGCGAACCTACTTACAGTTACAGGTGCAGGTGCTGAGTTTGCAAGCAGAGTTTGTTGTGGGTCCCTTAAAAAGAAGCTACCAGAATGACCTTTCGCAAATTCCGACACCATGCCTAATGATTCGTCCGACCTGCCCATTAGATGAAGTCCAGGAAAATGATTTCCCCAAATATCATACGTAAATCTGCTTTCAGGATCTGTTCTTTTCTCTACCTGGACTGCTTCCTGTGGCTTCATCTTTGGTCCTGGGGCTCGAGCATGTGGAGAGATTGCCATTCTCGAAGGACATGACCTCTCTGTCCCTGGAAATGTAGCGCAAGGCAACAACACTGGTTTACTTCGTGTAGATTTTGGGAAAAATGTTCGTTGAGTATATAACAGATCGGTACAGTTTCCAGAAACTTCTACAGGAGCAGCTGATTGTGTACTTGTGTAACTCGAGGATTCGTGAGGACGACTTTCTCTTGGGGACAGGGAACACATGTTTTTAGGTGAGGGAGTTGTGATCGGTGACAAAGGAGATGACGGTGTGGAATTCCCGCTTTGACTGGTGGAAACTTCTATATGCGCCATCAACCCTGAAGTGGCTCCACTTCTCCTCCTCGGCCTCCTCCTCTTGTCCTTGCGAGTTCTTACCGTCAAACTAACAGGTGGGGCATCCTTACCGCCATTCTCTATTTCTATGGAGTTAGGTATCGAGGATGCCGAAATACTAGTTTCAGTTGTAGCATCAGATGAACCCGCACTCTTGCAATCAGCATACTCCACGATAATCGCCTTTTTCAAGTCCCTTTTATCTCTTTGAACCAATTTTAAGCGAGTCGATGTTTTCTCTTTTGGCCTAACAATAGGAATCGATCTTTTCTCACATTTTATCAAGTAATCTACAGGGGAATCAGAGGGCGTGATTTGGGGAGTTATAAAACAGAACAAAAGGATCGTTGAAACAGCAGCAGCTAGAACCACGGCAATAACGCATATCTTTACTTGCACCCCAAAGACGGACTTCCTACAAAAATTAAGGATATCAGTAGGCATACTTGCTCGCATTGGTACTATAAGCACTCCAGAAGCAAACTTGAACTCCAGGTCCCTATTTACCACAGGCCTGGAAAAATCCGCTTGGTACGATATATCAAGTTCATATGTTTCCCCTGGCCCAAGAGCAAACCCCTTGCAGTTGTGTACTAAAAACCCATCCAACCCACAGGACGCCCCGGAAACATCTATCCTCTCGATTTTGACATCAAAATCACCCGCATTTAGAGCAATCAGATTCTTCAATAATGGCTCAACAGTAGAAGACACATTTATTGGATTAGGCAAGTTCATATTGAAATGGAGCTTGTGTTTGAGTTCAGGGCCCTCGAGCAAGACCAAGGAAAGCAATCCACCATATCCACGGAGAGATAAATGCTCTACACCAGATAGATTGTTTCTTATCAAAGCCGAGCTCCTCCATTCACATCGATTAGAAGGATGAAAGAAGATGGGACCCAGTGATGCCGTGCCATATGGATGGAGGAAAGCCTCCGTCACAGTACTCTCCACCATGGAAAACCCGTATCTGGTTGGACCATGATGCACAAAGTTATTCAACCAGGGTAACGGAGTATGACTGATGTGAGGTTTACAATTATCCACAATTTCACCCGATGTTATAATTAGCTGCACTGTAACATAATGTTGGCTGGGATTTTTGACAGTAATTGACTTGCCAGAGTATCTGTCTAGCGGCACCAGTGGGAAAAAAAGCTCGTGATCATCAAGCAAATAAAGATCATTCATCGTCCTCTGATCCCTCCATTTCTGAAGCACAAATTCATCCACTTCAGCATCACCCATTACCTATAATTAGCAATATGATATAATCTTATTACAAACTGATAAGAGATATTTAATGTATTAAACCGTGAAAATAAATTGCATATGGACTCATTTGCTTTGTGGTTAAACAATGCCACTTGATGAAAATTTTCAGCATTGACACAGCGATGCCTGCAAGAACTAATATGGACGATAAGAGCGGCATGCACAACACTAGAGCTCAATTTCAATATATCCACACGAAGTCAAGGATGATAATAATATCTGTAAGAATATAAACATAATAAAAAAACCATCATGAAACTTATGAAAAGCACCAGAAAAGACATTGTCTTCAAGTTTTATCAGAATCATTGTATAGACCAACGACAACAAAAAGGATGCGCACAAGCAGGCAGCAAGTACTATTCTGTTTTGTACCTTCGTAAATGTTGACGGCCTCTCAGTACTGCTCAAAGGAAAATGATCCCGTACTTCTGGCTGTCGTTTGAGACAAACCTCAAAAAGATTTTGACAAGGAACCTCAAGGCTAGGACTCCTTGAGTCATTTGCCAGAATTACTAGCTTACAACTCAAACTCTGATGGGCCATACTGAAAAATGATTTAGAATTGACATCTGAGGTATCGTACGTTACCAACGCTACTTGTGTGACACTGCCAGGAAAAAGAAGGAGGCCTTCCACGTATTTGATCTTCAAGAGCTTCTTGCTTTCAGCAACTTCAGTAATCTGAACAACTTTCAGTAAATTTGATGCATTGTTTCTTACAGACACAGAAATGGTGATTTCACTTTCAGCACAACTCCCAACAGCATCAGTGAACGCTGAGAGTGGGGATGCAATGTCTTCCCATCTTGCTAGGTTGTTTATTAAAGCCTCGAAAGGAACTGTAATGCTATCTCTCTCTATTGCGATTACCACAGAATCCAATAGTTCAATAACGTCATTTGAACCCTTCTTAGCATCAGAATTGCTGTATTTGAAACAGATTGCCTGTGCTAAAAGAGTGTTATAATTTCCAATTACCGAAAAATCTGCAGTTACTTCCTTCCAGTGAATGGCTTCATCAAAAGGATTGGGTACCGAGGACTTCCTATTCGGCCACCCACCAGAAGAAACATTGAAACCCAGCAGCGGAACCAGTTTGTAGGGAGATTCGATTACACTACCTTTAGCCTGAACCAAGAAACCACCTAAACTTGTTTGTAAAACCAATTCTGCTGAAGACGATCCCAACCATTTAGGCAAGAACACAAAGGGTATGGAGGTAAATTCACCTGGTCCCAGAACTACCTCACTAAAATTGAATGGATAGAACTGTGAGTCGGTGCTAAATGGTTCAAAAACCTTTATCACATTTTCATTGCAGATATTCTTCAACCTCAAGAAAGCTACAGAAGGATGGTATATATAGTTTTGTCCCCAATCCAACTTCTTAGGGCTTATACTAAGACAAGGAAACGATAATTCTGAAGACGGAGACTTTCCTATTTTTATGTTCAGTGAGCTAATACCCACCTCTCTTTTATACAGTAAATGTTCCCTACCAGGAGACAGGGCGATTAGATCAGTATTATTTACACGTAGAGGAATTGTTGCGTTATCAAGCCATCTTTTTTTCAGAAAAACAGCAAGAGTCTCCCCATCATCTAAGTGAGTCACAAAATCATTTGAGGACCATCCGACATTAATATCTGGTTTTCCTTTCAAACATTGTTCTTTTGAGTGAGAATCATGCAATGTCGAACGAAAGGAAAACAACACGGAACAACAGCAAACATCCTCACTGTCAGAAATATGCTTCTGCCAACCAGCCCTATAACTATAATCCAAAGCAAAACACGGGTAGATGTTCTCAAAACCAACAGCACTGTTCCTGATGGAGCTACAACATGCACTATAATCCACAAGTTTGCACACCCCTTCCAGAGGAAACGATACACATTCAGCCAGGCAAGCAAGGGTGCAAAAGATACCCAAACTCGCCCAAATGTAAAGACCAGTGGCTGGCTGCAGCATGTCCCTACATGATGAATACACAAGTAAGCATGGCTAGCTCACACCCTATATATAATGAACACATATAAGCAAAGCATTCAGTATATCCATCCGGCACTATATTATTGTAGCAAAATACCTTCAAAAACTACAAAATCCTCTGAAATGAACAGCTGCTAATGTTCGACTACTTATCGCTGATTGCATCTAAGACATCACAAATTGCAGATAATAGTATGTACATAATCCATTATAAGATGATGATATGAGGCAGAGAGTGGACCGTCAAGAACCCAAAACAATAAAAATCTCGAAAAACATGACAAATTTAATGCTGTAGTCCATCTTAAGCTTAAAATGGGTCAAATACAAAATTACTTGGATTTTATCATTTACACCACATCATCACTCGGATTTATTCAGTATTTAATAGAAATACCCAGAATGCATTTATTCATATCAACCCAAATATACAATGCGTTCATACTAAGCAATAACTCAACGCACCCACATGATTGGTTTTTTTTTTCATTTTTTTTTTGGATTTTTCCTGTATTAATAAACTTGAAACAGTAATTTTAACATCATTAACATCAATCAATTAATAAAATGAAGTAACGAACTTATCATATATATATATATAACCCATTTTTTTTTAATTCTAACTACTTACCAAAAATAGAGATACTCAGTAACATTTAAAAACAGATGATAAGATCATAAGAATAACTTATCTAAAACAAGTAAGTCAATCAAACTAACAAACAAACATATGATATTATTTAGTTAAATGCATGACAAAATACCCTTTAAAAGTTGCTCAAAAATAAGCATATATTATATTAAAACAAATAATAATAATTTTTTTTTTTACAAAAAAAAAAAGATTGAAGTTTTACCAGTTAAGCTAAAGCAGAAAAAGAAGTCTGTAAGGAGGGAGATTAGGGTTTGGAATACAAAATTAATGGCATGAAATCATGCAAGTTTGTTGGTGTTTTTTGGGTTTTTATTTATTTTTTAGGTGAAAAAAGTGAAGAAATTGGGCGGAAAATGAAGAATAAAAGCACCTGAAAACCTGAAGATAGAAAGTAGTGGCCTGAAAGTACGAGCGATAAAAGAGAAGAATAGACAATGAAATTCATGCTACATTTACCTATTTGTCCATCCTTTTTTCTAACCTATCACTACTTCTTTTTTGTACTCGAATATTTACTATTCGGGTTCACGGTCTAAGAGCAAGTTTAATGGTTTAACTTACTGATAATTTCTTAAAATGTAAACTTGGTTGGTTTAATCTAATATATTTCCTCTCATCCATTTTAAAGTTAACATTGATTTTATCACACTTGTCGATGATTGTTTAAAATCGTGAATATCTTTAGTTACACATTATTAAAAATAAAAAAAATAAATATTCTTAATTATAAAACAAGATCTCAAATGAGTATATTTTCTCTTATATATTCAAATAATACCAAATTTTCTTTACGCTAATGAATAAGGCCAAAAATTCAATGTCGTACGAAATATTTATAAAGGATGAGATGGAGTAGCTTAAATGGATCTACAACAACAACAACAACAACAACAACAACAACAAAAAGCAATCAATAGGAAATTAGTGGTCCAATGTGTCATTAAGTTTTGATTTATTTTAAAATTTTCTATTTTTCTAGCTAGTATATATAATAATAAAAAAAGTAAGTTAAACCATTGAAATACTTTTGTAACTCAAAATTATTATAACTTCAACTAATTTGTCATCGGACTTACTCTAAGTTTTGACAAAATTCCAATATGGATACCTGAGATTCAAGTAATTCCAGTTTCACTTTGGATACCTAAGGTTTGATAAGTTTTAATTAGGGTACCTAAGATTTTTTTTGTAACATTTTAGATACCTGTAATTAAAAATTAACCTATGATATTAATATGAAGGTGTAATTATACACAATTAAATATAAAAAAATTAAAACTAAAAAAAAACATGTTATAGTTCACTGATATTTTATCAATAATATTTATTTTAAATAAAATCACTAAAAAAATTTAGACTTTTTTTTTAAACAAAATTGATAACTTTCCTAAAATTTGAGTGAGTATTAAGTTAAAAGTTAAGGTTATCAAACGAAATTAACTTTCCTTTTTTACGCCTTATATCTATAATATTAAAATTACTAAATCCACTTACATCATTCACCAAAAATCAGATACCTTTTTCAGCTAGTTTGCCAAACATTTTGTATATATCATTTCTTTAACAACTCTAAATTTTCATCTAGCTTTCCAGGTTTCAATTAACCTTTTAGTATCCAACAATCGTTTCAGGTTTAAGCTAATTTTACCAAACATAGCCTAATTAATATTATGAAAATGGAAAATAGTTTTAGTTTAAGGTACCCAAAATGAAAGATTGAATAAACCTTGAGCACCATAAATGAAACGAGTAAGGATCCTCTTCATTTCCTCAAAAGAAATGGAGGTTCATTTTCTTCAACGGCCCGATCTAATTATGGATAAATCAGGTGGTTGTAAATAAGCTTAAGCTTGTTAAGGATCAGCTTGAATTTAGTCCATCTCAGTTTAACCTAGCACGAGCCGAGCTTTGGCCGAATCTATCTGAGGGCTCGACGAGTCGGCGTTGAGCATTTACAACTCTAGATATTAGTTTTAGTATCACTCTTTTACATGCTAAAAGGTAGGTTTTTCCACTCTGTTGATGTGTATATGATTGATTGATTTGATGATATGATTGTGACATGTTGATTGGAGTTTGGGTGTGATGATGTGACTGTGATATTGGTGTTTGGATCAAAGATGTGTTTTATTTATATGGAGCGGTAGAGGGATATACCGGCTCCATTAACTTTACGGGTCGTTTCTCATGGCTCGTCATGGAGGAGACAGTGCACGTGGTGATGACTTGGGTCTGGGGGTGACCTGCTGCGGTAGAGACCATTGTGTCTAAGGTGTGTCGTGGACACGACGGTGTGCTACTTGATGGCACCGCGATTGGTGGTTTGGTGCGCTGCTTGATGGCACTATGGTGCACTACTCGATGGCACTACCGGATATGTGTGAAGATGATATTGTGATTGCATGTAATGTTAATTGTGTTCATGTGGCCTGATCGTTTTTTTTTTTTAATTTAACGTGATCTATACGATTTTTCATGCGTGTGTTGAGTAGTTGTCCAGCAGATGTTTATTTGATTGATGATGATTTCTTGTTGGCCTCTTGATGGTGGGCTTGGACGCGTACGATATTCGAGTTATAGTGATTAGAATTGAGTCTTTGGACTTTAGTTCTTGAGTCGTTTTGTCGAGTTGTATTTTGATTTGAGGTTTGAATTGTATCTTTGTTTCTCACTTAATAAAATAACTTAATTATTTTCGGATTGATGTCGTGACATGTATTAATTCGGGACACCGAAATGGTAGCACTCCTTTTTACCTTGGTCGGGCAAATGGAAGTGTTACAATTTTTTAGGTATTAGAATTGATGAAGGGGTGCAATGCAAATTGATCAATTGGAATTATGGGGTTTATCAATTAGTGTTTGGTGAGGCCGAGGTAGTCTGAATATTTAGTAAATCCAAATTTTCAAAATACAATTACCAATGGGTAAAACATAGCCTGATGATTAAGCTAAGTCGTTGGATTTTTGGAACTAACATTTATTTTTCATTCATTATTTAGATTTTACTAATAATTATCGTGTTTAGTGAGCACACCCGTGCAATTTTGTATGAGTATAACATACCTCATATGGTATTACTAATAACTGAAATCATACCAAGTATGTCGGTATCTAATTTCAATAGTTATACAATTAGTCGAGTTACTAAATATTCAAACCAGTAAAATGAGTAAGCTATATCCGCACCAGTTTGTTTGTTAACAATGTTTTATACTATACATTGTATTATTCAATTATTAGTAACAGTAGTAATTAACGATTTTGAAGATCGGAATTTCAAAAGTAACTGTGCATTTCTGCACGTGCGTAAAACACTAAAACTAGTTAAACAAATAGCCTGATTCATATGCTTTATAAAATTTTAATTTTTTACTATAATATCTTTACAATTGATCTGACCTATTTTAACCGTAACTTAAAAGTGTTAAATGTATCCGTACTTCATCCAAAATATACTTAACCTGTAATTCGACCATAATTTGTGCCTACCAAAAAAAAGTATGGTGGAAATAAGTTCAAAGTAGCTAGTTATCTCCATATATAGTGGAATTATGATAAGTAACCTGAATTTATTAAATTTACTTTCTAACCTTAATGCATATCAGTGCAACGACTTTATGTATAAGACCCCTAGTAGTCTAGTACGTCCCTAATAATTAACACAAATTCTCATTTAAGATGGGCCGATCCATCTTAAATGAAAGACGGGTTAATATAAGCCCCCCTCACATCGTCACAAAGGACAAGTGGAAGGCAAATGAAACCCCTCACTTGCACTTTTGTGAGCGGGGATTAACTCGTCTTAAGCTTAAAACAGGTTAACCCGTCTTAAATGTGACTTTCTGAATAATTAAGTGGCTAAGACTCTAAGAACCTAAGACCATAGTGAGTTACAATTATAAGGTGAATGATTAAAGGGTAAATACGTAAATTGAAAAGTAAAACAACCCCATGCATGATGCATGTTAACTTATAAGATGGGGAAGTTTATTAGATGACTTTTTTAGGCTGAAAGTTTCTTGTGTGACGTACTCCGTGTATGATAATGACTTTGATTATGATAAGAGAACTTCATTATTACGGCGTATAAGATATTTTCTTTTGAAATTGGGTGGAGCTATGTTTTCTTCTTGTCTTATATATTTGGTGAGGTATGTTAATTAGGTCAATGGTTACTTATGAATTTTGTGGTCTTGGAGTACTTTATTGAAACAAATCAAATTTTTTTCCCATATATGTTACTCCTCTGTCTCGGTCATTTGTTTACGCTTGATTTTGACATCAAAACTAAGACGAGGGGAAGAGATCATTTGTAGATAATAAAATTGGATGATAAGTGGACAAAAGTCTCATCGGGTGATAAAATTTTACATCAAAAGCCTTCCCATTATAGAAAAGTGAACAAATTAATAACACGCTAAAAAATGGAAAAGGTAAATAAATTACCGGAACAGATAAAGTATTTATTAGTTCATTAGTTTTTGTCTAATGTTAAGACCATGATTGACCTAACTTTTTTAAGTGTTTTTTTGCCGGAAAAACACTAATTGGCTAAACACTCAATTTTGCAAAAAGCTAAAACGAATTTCTTAAAAACGAAAAACTCAGCGATTTTGCTCATAAAAATAGAAGCACAACTCTTTGGTGTTTCTAGTTTCAGAAAGCACTTTTAGAAAACTAAGCTTGAAAAACAAAAATTCATTTTTTCATAAATTTGGTCAAACATGCTCTAAATATGGTGTTGTGGTATCTTGACTCTCTTCCATTCTGATCAAGGGGGCCCCCGGAACCGGCCTTGTGGGGACGGGTCAGCCGGGATGGGGCGGGCAGGGAAAGGGGAGCCCGAAGGGCGGGTCTTGGGCCGGATGAGCTAGAGGCGAGCCTAAGGCGAGCTGGGGGTCAGGTCGGGCTTTGGGCAGGTCGAGCTTGGTGAGGGGGGTTCGAAATCGGCCCATGTTGGTGGCGGGTCGGGCAAGAGGGTGGCCAAAAGGGCGGGTCGAGCCGGGTTGGCCAAAAGGGCGGGTCGAGCCGGGTTGGCCCTTATCTTTGACCAGCCTTAGTTCCATGTGACCATTTGTAAATAAAAGAGATCAATATCTCAACTTGGTAGGATTAGGTTTAGGAGGTTATTTATAAGTTATTTTAACACAACTATATCATTGCGAAACTCTTAAAACATACTTTAATTTAAGTCAATATTAGTTGAATATCTCAATAATTCTTAATTTGCGAAATACAAATATATGAGTATCTCAGCTTGGTAGGTAGGATTATATTTAGGATTAGTGTTGACATTTAAAAACACAAATATATTATTGCGCAACTCGCAATAAATGTTTAATTTGAGTATAATATTCAATGTTTTATGATTATCTAGTACGATACCTAATATCTAATACTACATATATATATATACTTCCTCCATTCAACTCAAAATCCCTAAATTTGCTTTTCTGACATATTTATTAGTGAAGGGAGCTTCAAAATTCATCGATTATATATAAAAGAAAATATAATCATGTGAGATCTTGTTTAAGTTGTCTTCTAGTCTTTTATGCTAAAAACATCAAATTTTTAAATATTTAATAATATAAGTTAAATATATTAGTGTTGGAATTTATGCATTGACATATGTGCAAATAATAAATGGAGTATTTAAAGTTGAAGAGAGTGAGTATATAATTATGAAATTAGGACCTTAAATGATCTACATATTTTATAATACTCTTATTGCACGAAAACCACATTATATTATATATATAGGTATGTGATTGATTTAGGAAATATTATTTTACTTAGGGTAACTAACTGATACAAAAATCAAATTTTGATGAAATAAAGTAACTAGCTAATTGATTTAAAGGGCGTAGTAAAATATATAATATTTGAATTTGAATTTATAAATCCGATCAATTAAGTAAATAACAAAAGTAATTATGTTAATCTAAATTAGTTGCAATACCACCAAGAGTACGTAGTATATAAGAATAATCATTACTGTTAGTAATATAAGTAACAATAATATCAACATTTTTATTAACGAAAATAATGAAAGTTTTAGTAGTAACAACTAGAACACAATGATATTAGCAGCAATTGGTTACGAATGCAGGAGTAGTGAAGGCAATCACAATAACAATGGAAATAATGAAAGTAACAACAATAACATAAAAAGTAATAATATTTATAAGTAAAAGTATGAAATATGTCTCATAACTTGATTGATATATATACCTTAATCGTAGCTTCTAAAAATTTCATAATAGCGGCGAGGGTAGTTAAAATATTTGTAATAACAACACGAATAATGAATGTAACAATAGACATGACTCGAACAAAGAGAAGCAACAATAATTACAACTAGATTAAGAAAGTAACAAAAATAACATCAAGAATGGTCACCGTAAAATTAGTTATTATTTATAATTATAGTATTAAATGTATCTCGTAGATTGATCAATAGTAAAGTTTATCTTTATCATAACTTTTAAGAAGTATCATACAAAAATGTAGAGTATTTAATGTATGCATTCTTTATTTCTCTCGGTCAACTTATTATAATATATAGGGGTCGTTTGGTTCAATGGAGGAACTCTAATTCCTAGGAAGTAGTAATTCACATGATTATTCATATCACATGAATTGCAAAAATGTCGTTTGGTTGGAATGTGGGAAGTGAGTTCCATAGAAATTTTCACTTACCTAGGGGGACATAAGTAAGCAACTTCCTCCATGATGGAGGAATTGAAGTTCCTATGAAACTCTAATTCATGGGATTTGGAGCAAACAAACAACACAACAATTTTATAAATCCCATGAATTACAATTCATGTGTTTTATATTGGGTAACCAAACAACCCCATACAAAATAAAATATAAAATATAAATTCAGGTAGTTATAATAAAGTCGGACACCCATAATCAGTACACTTAGAGCAATAGCAATAGAAGAACTCTAAATAAAATTCTTCTTATTGCATGTCATATCATTCCCAATATTTAAGAACTTTAACCTACAATAGATGGACTTATTTTTTTCTTGAAAATGGACAAAGATTAAAAACACCTCACATTTTCTATGTCATGATTAGTGGTAATCACACTTCCATATGCATACAAACTCAATTCTTATTTCAGTAGGTCTTGCTTAAGACGGGTCGGATCTTGCAACGGGTATTTTGTGAGAGGAAATGGGTAGAGGGGACAAGGTGGGCTCCCCCATGTGCTCTCCACTCACCCTTGATGGGTATTTTGTGAGAGAATATGGTATCCGTCTTAAGCTTAAGACGGATACCTCCGTCTGAAATAAGAATTTGTGTTCTTATTTTAGAACTTAGTTCTTAAAATTAAAAACCAACTTTCTAATTTAGTAGATAAACTTTTTAATTAAAGTTCTTATTGACAATTTCAGCAAGACTATTATTGCTAATGTTCTTAGAAGTTACTCTCGGTACCCTATGTTGGAACTTGGAACCAGACACAATAGCGTATCGTTAAGTTTTTTAATGATCACAAATTCTCAAGCGGGTAAAAAATACATATCAAATCACCTCACTTATTGCCTAGGAAATAACAAAAGTTTTATCTTTATCACCATAATATGGTAGCATTTAACTCGTATTAAACTTAAGACATATATTGTCAATTTTAAGTCAGACTTCCTGTTTAATGATACGGTAACACTATTTTAATTTTTGTGTATGGAATTATTTGTGATAATGATGCTTTGAATTTGTAAAATTAACAGAACGGAGTGGTTGAAAGTTGAAAGTGAGTTGCATGCCATAGGTTGTTTGGAGATTCCAAAATATCTGATGTTGATTCACTGATTCTTGCTTCAAAATATAATAAAGAAGGCAACAAGAGAATCAAACTCATAATTCAAGTCAGTGGGTCGTTGTGGGCCAACTCAGACCACGGCGGAACATCCGTATGGCGTATATAACTGCCTAAACGAGGGCCCGCTTTATTTGTAGTGTAAATGGCAATAAATTCGAAAGTATGACCGTCATAAATGAGAATTTGTACCGAAATGGTGAAGTATAGTGGATGAGTAATATACTAGTCTAAACTCTAAAGATTAAAACTTTAGTAAAATTGTCAAGGTTTCTGGTTTAAATATTTTCAAAAGCAATTTTGTGTCTTTGACCAATGGCAAGCTCCAAGTCTACAACGTCTACAAGACCTTGTAGCTTGCATTTGCATCATTTTCAAGCAACATAATTTGAGCTACATCGTCCTCCACTGGTAAAAGTTACTTATCTCGTCCTCTAAGTAATGTATTATTTCCATATGGAGGTAATAATTCATCTCTCATCTCCTCTTTCCACCCTTCACAAGTCACAACCATCAAAAACCACCAATCTTCTTATTATGACTCAATGGTATTATTAAGTGTCATTACTATAACACTAATGATGGATGGCCTTTGACAGACACAATATTTGTATAAATATCCATTCTATGAAATAAGATGGGAGAAGCAATTCCAAACAATTACAAAATTATCTCTACAATTGCAGCAGGAGCTCACCCAAGGGGTCTTGATGATCAAACCACAGACAAGACAAGCCTGACCCCAAGGACCCCTCAGATGGAAGCTCGAGTTACAAGGTCCAAACAACAAGCTATGACAAGCCAAGATCAAGCCAGGCCAAGCCACAACAGTGAGGAAGACAGTCCAGGGCTCAGCAAGCCATGCCAAGCCCCAACACAACCCACATTACCCACACAAGACAGAAACAAAGACATTCAGGACCAGGCAGACCAATCAACAAACCCTGCACCAAGGAGGTACACCAGGGCATTTCAACCACCCTCACCATGGCCTACCATCAAGCCAACACCCCAAGCTACAAGTTTGTTCAGGATAACCCCACTTGAAGTCTAGTAAAAACACAAGTAACAAGCACCCCAAGCTAGAGTCCAGAAAACAATTAAAACAGGGAAGGTACAAGTCAGATTGTGGTTTCCTTTGCTTAAGTCAACTTGTCCTCGTCCAAGGCAGGTCTTATCTAAGTTCTAATAAGGGTAGAGAGTCCCAAGGAGCTGCAACACACCCAGGCAAGGCAACAAGACAACAAGAACAACAGATTTCCATTTCAGGAAAACTCCAAAACTGCTTTATTTGCTTTTTGTTCAGTCTGTTTTTGTGTCTTGTGTCTGTATTTTATAGTTGTTGAACTCGTCCTATTGTGAGGCTCTTAATTAGTGTCAGTAGTAGTATTTTGAATCCTAAGTTGGCCCTTGGATGATCTGTACATCCAATGGCTCACAAGATATCAGCCTCCCTATATAAGGAGGTCTTAATATGTTGTTTCAGTTAGACTTTATGAATGAATTAACTTTGAGAAATCCCTCAAATCTATCAAACTTGTGCTAAGAGATGTAGTTTGAGTCAAGCCTGATACATCTCTAAAGGTGTCTGATCAGTGTCTTGCTTTGTGAGTCAAGTTAACTCTGTGCCTTGCTGTGAGTAGCTTGCTTGTTGTTGAGGCTAAGTCTAAGGTGTTTGTGCTTTGCTGTAACACTTTAAACCTGTCTCTAAACCAGTCTTGAGTCCTTTCTCTTGTGCCTTGCTGTAGAGGAGTGTCTCCAAGTCATATCCCTTGAGTTTTCAGTTAAACAACTCACCCTCTCTAAAACAACATCCATTTTTTGCTTGACATTGTTCTCAGTTTTGAGTTAACTTAATCAAGCACCTTTAAAACTTGTAAGCCTTAGTAGTTTACACTCCAAATTGGTTATCAGAGCTTTGGTTGAGAGTCTTAGTGAGTTCACTTTCCCTAACTACATTTAAAAACACAAAAATAGCCCAATGAGTGGAAGCAAGGATGGAGAACCTGGATGGGATTGTAACCACCCTAACCAGAACCCTGGACCAGGTAATAGGCAACCATTTGCTTGCTGGAGGAAGAGGCAAAGGACGTGGAAGAGGCCAAGGAGGAGGCAGAGGAAGGCCACCTGATGATGAAGAGTATCCAGACTCAGATGACTCAACAAGGAGCAGAGCTTCCATTCACAGGCACACAGACAAGCATCTTAAGGTAGACATCCCTGAGTTTTCTGGTAGTCTTAATCCTGATGATTTGCTAGAATGGTTAAGAGAAGTAGAAAGGATCTTTGAGTACAAAAGATATAATGATTCTAAGTCTTTTAAAGTAGCCATCCTTAAACTAAAAGGGTATGCTTCCCTTTGGTATGAAACCATGAAAGGGTTAAGGGTTAGGGAAGGTAAAGAACCCATCAAGTCTTGGATTAAACTGAAAAAGAAACTGTTAGACAAGTTTGTTACTAAGGATTACACCCAGGATCTGTTTATCAAGTTGTCTAAGTTGAAACAAGGAGACAAACCTGTTGAATCTTACTTAAGAGAGTTTGAACAACTCACCTTGCAGTGTGATATAAATGAGAAACCTGAGCAAAGGATTGCTAGGTACTTAGAGGGTCTAGATAAGAACATTGCTAACAAGGTTAGGATGCAACCTCTGTGGTCATTTGATGATGTTGTCAACTTATCTCTGAGAATTGAAAAGATAGGGAAGACTAAGCCTGTTACACCAAAACCTGTTAGGCCTTTTCAAACCAGACCTTATAGTGGGATGAGAACCATGGATACCCCTAAGACAGCACCCCCACCTACCTTAGACAAGGGAAAGGGCATCATGGGTCAAAAGCCAAGCACTTCATTGACTGAGAACAGAATTAGGTGCTTCCAATGTCAAGGCTATGGACATTTCAGGAAGGATTGCCCTTCTAAGAAGACCTTAACTATAATGGAGGTTGAGGCTTGGGAGAAAGAAGGTCTAGTTGAGTATGAAAGGGATGAGCCTGAGGTTGAAGAAGTGGTGAGTGAGGAAGAAGAGTCTAGTCAGGAGGCAATAGTGGCACTCCTTGACACGGGCCACAGCTTGGTCCTATGGAGAGTAATGCATTCACAACAGATACCTTTGGAGGAGGATCAAAGGTCCCTCATTTTCAGGAGCATATGTACCATAAAAGGAAGGGTTTGTAACCTTATTATAGATGGAGGTAGTTGTACCAATGTGGCCTCTGTTACTATGGTTGATAAGCTGAAGTTGAGCACTCAAGATCACCCTCACCCATATAAGTTGAGGTGGCTAAGTAAGGGAGCAGAGGTTAAGGTGGATAAGCAATGTATGGTCCCTTTCTCCATTGTAAGTGTGTACAAGGATGAAGTATTGTGTGATGTGGTTCCAATGGATGTCTGTCACTTGCTATTAGGAAGGCCATGGGAGTTTGATAAAAGCTCCATACACCAAGGAAGAAGCAACACCTATTCCTTCAAGCATGGGAGCAGGAAGGTGACATTAGCCCCCTTGCCACCACATCAGAAGAGCTATGGGAGTCCTAGTATGGCTGAAGATTTTAGTGGAGTCTTGTTTCTTTCTGAGTCAGCAATGATCAAAGAGTGTAGTGAAGAGCAACCTATATTGATGCTGCTATCAAAAGAAGCTCATGAAGGGGAGTCTAAGGTAATCCCTGCAGAAGTTAAGCCCCTCATTGATCAGTTCAAGGAAGTGTTTCCAGAGGAACTTCCTGATGGCTTACCCCCTTTGAGAGGGATTGAACACCAGATAGACCTTGTGCCAGGGTCTGTACTACCTAATAGACCAGCATATAGGTGTGATCCCAAGGCTACACAAGAGCTGCAGAAACAAGTTGGAGAGTTGATGAGTAAAGGGTTTGTTAGGGAATCCTTAAGTCCATGTGTTGTGCCTGCATTATTGGTCCCTAAGAAGGATGGGACTTGGAGGATGTGCATAGATAGCAGGGCTATCAACAACATCACAGTCAAGTATAGGTTCCCTATACCTAGGCTTGATGACATGTTGGATGAGCTGAGTGGCTCAAGGTTCTTTTCTAAGATTGACTTGAGGCAAGGTTACCATCAATTAAGGATCAGAGAAGGAGATGAGTGGAAGACAGCCTTCAAAACAAAGCATGGCCTTTATGAGTGGCTTGTCATGCCCTTGGGCCTGTCAAATGCCCCAAGTACCTTCATGAGATTGATGACAGAAGTGCTTAGGCCTTGCCTAGGGAGATTTGTGGTGGTATACTTTGATGATATCCTCATCTACAGCAAGAGCAAGGATGATCATTTGAGGCATCTTGAGGCTGTGTTTGAAATACTGAAGGAGAGTAAGCTCTTTGGGAAGCTTGAGAAATGCACCTTCATGACTGAGGAAGTCAAGTTTCTAGGATATGTGGTGTCTGGTAGAGGCATTTCAGTTGATCAAGACAAGATCATTGCAGTGCAGTCTTGGCCTATCCCTAAGAACATTACAGAAGTGAGAGGGTTTCATGGCCTAGCCTATTTCTATAGGAGGTTCATTAAAAACTTTAGCACTATTGCAGCACCCCTCACTGAATGTATGAAGAGAGGAGAGTTCACTTGGACTGAGAATGCCTTGCAGGCTTTCAAACACATGAAGAATCTCTTGTGCAGTGCACCTATCCTCAGGTTACCAAAATTTGATTGCCTATTTGAGGTTGAGTGTGATGCAAGTGGAGTGGGGATTGGAGCTGTCCTCATCCAAGAGAAGAAACCTGTAGCCTACTTTAGTGAAAAACTAAGTGGTGCCAAGCTGAACTATTCTACATATGATAAAGAGTTCTATGCTCTTGTCAGAGCTCTAAGGCATTGGAGTCATTACCTGAAGCCCAAGCCTTTTGTCCTACACTCTGATCATGAGGCATTGAAGTACATAGGAGGTCAACATAAGCTCAGTCACATGCATGCTAAGTGGGTGGAGTTCCTCCAATCATTCACCTTTTCTAGCAAATACAAAGAGGGCAAACAGAATGTGGTGGCTGATGCATTATCTAGCAGGTACACTCTGCTATCAACTATGGAGCAAAGGGTTCTTGGCTTTGAGTTCATGAAGGACATGTATCAAGAAGATCCAGACTTTGCAGAAGATTGGTTAGCACAGAAAGAGGGAACAAGGACCATTGATTCACGCTACACTCTGCAAAATGGATTCTTGTT
>JAIUZE010006408.1:0-91890 GCA_022085475.1 Heliosperma pusillum | reverse complement strand
GCATACCAGCTTTCCCTACCTCGGGTTTATAGTTTATTATCGTTTCACATGATAGCCTTTCATATGCTAGGTTATTTGTTAGTTATTTGTTTCATAACATGAAAAGCATATCATATATGTTTAAGTTTTGTCTTTTTCATATACATTGCTTTTATGTTATTCATGTTTCATTAAACTCGACATTTCGTGGCTGGGAGGACTCGGAGTTACTCCCCACTGACTGTGGCTTCCGTGTTTATATTTCATGCGGTCGAACAGGTGGTGAATGCATATTTGGGGTACATTGACGAGCTAGCGAGCGAAGTATTTACCTTGGACCTATATTCGGTTCATAGTTTGTATATTATTGTACACTATTTTATTTCCGTATTTATACGGGAGATATGTCTCCCGTCTTGTATATTTCGTTTGTAGAATATTATTTCCGTTTGGTAATGACCTTTTATTTTATGACACCTTCGTTATGTATTATCATATTTCTTTTATGTATTTAAATAATTTTTTTTTTCTTTCCGCAAATTTGAGGGTGTCACAGTCAGACGGTACCTTGGTGATCCATTGATGATGATGTGCCACAAAGGACTTAACATGGAGTCGTATGGCGCTCTCGGGATCCTCCCCGACAAGTACGACATGTATAAGGTTTGTTGCAACAGCATAGAAATGACTACCAAGAATGTTCTTGGCAATAAAAGTGATGCCCCCCCCCCCCCCCCCCCCCCCCCCCCCTCACAACCAATATTAGTCAAACCCCTATCACAGAGTCTGGCAAGGTGAGACGCAAAGTGGTGGGTTACATTGATTTTAAATGGTGCACCCCTATCCACATTCAAGAAGCTAGAAAGAATGTCTAATTATGTGGTAGTCAAATTATTCGGCTCAGGACAAGCAAAAATAGTGTCACTCACGAGTCGTAACAATAAGCGGATGGCGGGGTGAAGTACTTTTGTGGCTTTGCACTTTTTACTATTGTCGAGATAAGGTTCGTTGGCTATATCAGGCCAAAGAGAGTTATGGAGGAGGGAAAGAGAACGAGGAGGGGACAGTTCCCCCACAAAAGAAAGACCTAACTTGGTACCAAAAGCTGTCAGGGAGCGGGTATAAGTTCAATTGAACATTCGAAAGAGAAGTGAATGCGGGTTTTCTCCAATTTCATAATCAAAACTAATAAGGACTTCATAGGTTAATTCCTCTATAGTCGGTTCCATCATAGCGCCTAAACCCATCGTACCCGCTTCGTTTAAAATTGTGGCCAAGGAATCGGTAAGACCTAACTGAGCTACTGTGGTGGGGAAAAGTCGGGTAGGGGAAATCGCGATACCACTCAATGCAATAAAAGTTTTAAGGTGTTCCGGTGACTCAAATTGGACTTGCGGAAAAAGTTCATACCATGGTACTGGTGGTGGTGTCGGGAAAAGCGGTCCCGATGGAGCCTGAACCTGGCTACTTCCCTGACCTGAGAAATGACCCTGGTCGCGTTCCCGACCTGAAGTGATAGGCGTTTCACTTCTAGCTCGTTTTCCCTTCCTTCTATGGCAAATTTTCAAGTTGGGATGTAATTAATTGAATGTGGTACCTAAAAAATCATGAAAGCTTCAAATTAACAATATAATAATCCCTATAAATATATTTAAATGCAGAAAAATCGCTTCAAACACCATCCAATTCGAATATGAAACATGACAATCAAACCCTAGTTTTGAACGTTTACAATCTAGCAATAAGCACACCCCAAAAATATGATTAATAGAGGAAATCGTTCTAATAGCAGACCCCACAAATACGATTTAATAGAGCAAATTCGATTTTGTGTGATTTTTGGCTGGGGAATTCGAGTATAGAGAGATAAAGAAGTAAGAAAGTGAACTAGCAAATAAGAAGAAAGACGAGTAAATAGAATTAGCACGATGGGTCGATCGATTTTTAAGCTAGGTCGATCGACTTGAGCAAGGGTCGTTCAACTTTTGAGCTGGGTCGATCGACCTTAGCCTAATCTACACAAGATGGTTAAATAAGTTTGGGTCAATCAACTTGGCCTTGGGGCGAGCGACTTGGGTGAAGGTTGATCGACTTTAACACAAGTCGGTGGACCTTATAAATGGGTCGTTCGACCCAAGCTCAGAATACGTCTTTTTTTTTACTTTGAGTCGCTACTATTTACTTGTCGCTAGGGTTGAGTTAAAAATCTGAACCGATCCGATATCTTATTCGAATCCGATCCGAAAAGTTGGATATCCGATCTGAAAATAGGTTTCGGATTGGGTATCTGATCCGAAATATTCGGATATCGGATCAGATACAAATATCAGTTCTCAAAATTTTGGATATCCGTATCCGATCCAAAATTTAGAATTTTTTTTCATTTTCATGGAATGGGCCTAAGATACTCTTTAATGTAAGATGGCATAAGTTACTCCACCTAAAACAATCCCCAAACAAGACTACTCCACCGTCATATATAACTCTGACCTCTCCCTTCCAAATTTTTTCTACTGTATCAATTTACCACTACTTAATCACTCCCTACATGACTCAATCTACCACCTAAGTCAGACAAGACTGAACACAACCAACATTACACTCACGGCGACGCCACCACAAGACATGAAGGCGCAACCACCACTTCACACTGGACTGAAACCACTGCTTGACTCGCCCATCGCCGCTACCGTCAACCATTTATCACTGCTACATTTTCCCCTAAACTTCTTATGCTTCATTCTTCCACGTCTTCACTCTGTCACCACAAGCAGCGCCGACAACGATGCAACAAATACCACCGGCGTCGTCAGCAGGCAAATGTAGTTATTATCTTTTTGTAATTTTCCCCTAATTTTGTATATTAAAATTCAAATATTAGAGTCCTAATTTTATGTAAGATAAAATTTGATAGGGTTTATTTCTTATTTGTCTATTGAATGTATTAATTTTGATTTTCTGTGTTTCACAAAATTTGATAATGAAGCTAATGAACCAAGTTAAGTTTGATTTTGGGGTATGATAATGAAATTTTGGATTTTTTGGATCAGTGCTTGGATATAGGATAACCGATCCGATTTTTTCGGATATTAAATTTCGGATATCCGACTCTTTCGAACCAGATCATGGATAATGAAATTTCGTTTTTTTGGATTGGATATCCGATCCGAAAATTGGATTCGGGTAGGATATCCGATCCATGCTCTGCCCTACTTATCGCGTATTCTCGCTCCTCATTGAAGCAAATAATTTCTTAATTATCTCTATTTCCTTGCGGAAACAAGAAAAGTATTAGTCCCTCATCTTACTCACTCATTAATGAAAAATGCATGTAAAAGCTAGGCTAAAGTGTTTAATTTGAGAGAAACAATTACAAGGTTCTTACAAATCGGGTTGCCTCCCGATTAAGCGCTGGTTTTTAAGGTCTTACACGACCTATGTTACCTCATTTAAGCACTATAGGCAATGAGTTCTAAGTGTAGAATCGCAAAAACTCCAACTTGATCGCCTAAACCGTAATAATGCTTCACTAAGTGACCATTGGCATTGAATTTTACACCCTCGGCATTCTCCATTTCCAACGACCCCAAACTTTGAAACATGCATTAGTGATATTAAAGGAACCGACCACCTGGATTTCAGCCTACCAAAAAAGAGGCAAAGTCTCAAATTAAATAGTACCACCTTCTCACCAACTTTAAATTCACGTAGAATGATTCTTTTATCATGCCACTTCTTTGACTTTTCCTTGTACACCTGCGAACTCTCATAGGTATTGAGGCTAAATTCCTCTAATTCATCAAGCTTCAACAATATCTTCTCCCCACTTATTTTAGGAGCGAAATTGAGCTCCTGTATAGCCTACCGAGCTTTGTGCTCCAATTTGATAAGTAAAACATGACTTGCCGTAGACCAAACGATAAGGGGATGTGCCAATGGGTGTCTTAAAGGCAGTTGTGTAAGCCCAACGTGTGTCATCTCGTTTAATACTTCAATCTTTTCTTGATTTAGAGACAAATTTAACTAGAATCTCCTTTATTTCACGATTAGACACCTCCACCTAAGCACTGGTTTGGGGATGATACCCCAAACCTCTACAGTGAGACACACCATATTTTGCTAGAAGTGCCAAAAGTTAGGTCTCCTAAAATGAATGCCGCGATCACTAATAACCACCCGAGGAATACCAAATCGTGGGAATATGATTTTCTTAAACAAGGAAACAACGGGCTTAGCATCACAAGAAATTGAAGCAATGACCTCTACCCACTTGAAAACATAATCCACAACAACAAGGATATATTTCTTTCCTCTAGAAGATGGGAATGGACCTTGCTAATCGATTCCCCAGGCATCGAAAACCTCTACCTCGAGTATACCAACCTGGGGCATCTCATGCCTCCTAGACATATTGTTGGTGCGTTGGCAAGCATCACAAGATGTGGCAAATGTTTTCGCATCATAAAACATGGAAGGCCAATAAAAGCCATGTTTGAGTACTTTGGCTATTGTGCGAGACGGACCATGATGACCGCCATAGGATGAGGAGTGACAAGCACACTCCTTAAATAAATAAGGACCATCTCAGAAATAGCCCTAGTTTCCCACCAAAGGATGCATCTTCTATAGACATTGTTAGCACACTCTTTAAATAAATAAGGACCATCTCAGAAATAATGTCGAACTTCACTAAGGAACTTCTTCCTTGATAAGAAAGATAAGGTGGCAATTGTTGTCCCACTATATAATTTGCGTAATCCGCGAACCAAGGGGTCTCAATATCAGATGAATACTGGAGTGCCATAAGACGCTCGTCAGAAAATGAGTCATCGATCGACAAAATATTTGTACCATCATAATGAAGCCTAGATAAGTGGTCAGCTACCACATTCTCCACTCCCTTTTTATCCCGGGTCTCTAGATCAAATTCCTGGAGTAGAATTATCCAACGTCTTAGTCGCGCGGCTTGGCTTCCTTTTTTGCCAACAGATATTTCAAGGCAGCGTGATCGGTCTATATAATAATTTTTGAACCCAGTAAATAAGTTCAAAATTTCTCAATAGCGTATGTCACCGCCAACATCTCCTTTTCAGTCGTCGCATACTTAACCTGAGAATCGTATAGAGTTCTACTAGCGTAATAGATAACATGAAAGGCTTTGTTCTTTCTTTGACCCAAAACGGCACAAATCGCATAGTCGCTGGTGTCACACATTATTTCGTAAGGCAACTCCCAATCTGGTGATTACATGATTGGTTCGGTAATCAATGTCTTCTTTAACCTGTTAAAAGCACTCAAGACATTCGTCAATGAACACAAAAAGGGCATCTTTAAGTAAAAGTTGCGTAAGTGGCTTAGCAATTATAGACTAGTCCTTAATAAACCGACGATAAATGCCAGCATGACCAAGGAAGCTGCTAACCCCCTTAACATTGATAGGAGGTGGTAATTGCTCTACCACTTGCACTTTAGCACGGTCAACTTAGATGCCCTTATCAGAAACCAAATTACCCAGGACAACTCCATTAGTCACCATAAAATGACATTTCTCCCAGTTCAATACCAGTTTAACTTGTATACATTTCTGCAAAACTTTGCCAAGGTTAGTAAGACAAGAAGAATAAGAAGACCCATAAACATTGAAATCATCCATGAAGACCTTCATGATGGACTCAATGTAGTCAGAAAATATTCCCATCATGCACCTTTGAAAGGTGATTGAGGCATTACACAAGCCAAATGGCACCATGCGGTATGCATAAACGCCATATGGACAAGTGAAAGTAATCTTTTCTTGATCATCAGGATGAATAGGGATCTGAATGAACTCTGAATATCCGTCTTATTAGCAGAGAAATTTATGGGATGCTAATCTTTCTAACATCTGGTCAATGAAAGAAAGAGGAAATGGTCTTTCTTTTTTACAGCATTTAGTTTTCGGCAGTCTATGCACATCCGCCAACCAGTCACTATCCTAGTGGGTATAAATTCATTTTGCTCATTTTTTACTACAGTAGTCCCTCCTTTCTTAGGAAATACATGAACCGGACTCACCCAACGTGAATCAGCGGTGGAGTAATTAATACTAGAATCAAGAAGTTTCATCACCTCCTTTCTCACTACATCTTAAATGTGTTGGTTTAACCTACGCTGACCTTGGGTACTAGGTTGATGACCCTCTTCAAAGTTAGTCTGGTGCATACAAAATTCCGGACTAATACCTTTCAGATCATCCAAACTGTATCCCAAGGGATGTTTATTTCTTTTCAAAACAACCAACAAAGCGTCAAGTTGGTCTTTGTCCAGAGATGAACTGACAATAACTGGATGGAATTCAGTCTCATCTAAGAAAACATACCTCAAATGAGAAAGGAGAGGCTTAAGCTTTTATTTGGTTACCTCAATAGCATAAGAAGCATCAACCAGACTAAGTATCGTAACACTCTCGTCACTAAGAAGCCCGAACATCTCCAAATGAACTTCTAACATATTTGTCTCTGTATCATAGAAATTCAGCTCATCTGCACGCGTTGCTAAACACATCACAGCCTCAAACAGGTCTTGTAGTAAAGAACTCGACCAAATATCGTCAACAATATCATCGATAATGTCAATAGCATAACAAGAAGCCTCTATCATAGGCCTGGCCATAGCATTGTAGCGATTGAAAGTCACTTTATCCCCCAACCTCTAAAGTCATTTTACCGTTCTTGACATCTATTGTTACGCCAACAGTGTGTAAAAATGGTCTTCCCAATATAATTAGGTTTCGTGTATTCTTAGCCATGTCAAGTACGATAAAATCAACATGTATAAAAAAATTAACCTATTCTAACCAGGACATCCTCTAAAACACCTAAAGCACGTTTAACAGATCGGTCTTCCATTTGGAGGGTTACACTAGTGACTCTAAGAGTTCCCATATTCAATTTTTTCCCAAACAGAATAAGGCATGACGCTAACGCTAGCTCCTAAGTCACATAAAGCCTTATCAATGACATATGTACCTATCGTGCATGATATGAAAAAACTACCTGGGTCTTTCAGTTTCGGTGAGGATTTGCATTGTAGGAGTTCACTACACTCTTTGGCAAATGCAATGGTCTCTACTTCATTAAAGGAATGCTTACGAGTTAAAACATCCTTTATGAACTTACCATAGGAAGGTACTTGAGTAATAGGTTCTGTTAAGCGCAGTGTTACCTGCAGATTCTTGACGACCTCCAAGAACTTACCAAACTGCTTTTCTACCTTGTTGTTGCGTAGGTGGTTTGGAAACGGAAGTTTAATAACAATGGGAGGATCGGCTTGCTTCTTCATTTCCTTGGCGGAATTGGGTTTTATATCAGATTGGGTTGATCGACTTGTTGATGGGGTCAGAGCATATTAGAACTGCCTCTGGCCAATCCCGAGCATAGACCTACGACAAATCCTTAAAGGGTAGCGTTTGCTCATTTGATCGGTATTTAACTGATACCTCTCGTCATCTATACAACTAGCCCATAAACCATAAACCACAGTACAGTTTAACTGACTGTACAAAAAAGTGAATAGCATCACAACTCATAACATAGAAAAGTATGGCAAACTGAACAATTATATCGAAAAGAGTAACCAACGAGATATATAGTCATAATGATATAGTATAGCCAATTATAACACAACATATGAATAAACACAAAGAATCAAAGGGTATAGTACCTTGAACTATAACATTACACTTTAGAAGTCATGTTATAGTTCGAGCTATCATAACATCAAACATAAAGTCATTTATATATTCAACATTATAGTAACCTTGTCTATAACCTTCACTTAACTCTTGTGAAGTTATAGTAACTCTAACTATAACCTTAGTTAAGCATGTCAGGTTATAGTATCATCAATTATAACCTTCGTTTAACTACAGTAAAGTTATAGTACTTCCAGCTATAACCTTAGCTATACGTGCGAGGTTATAGTATCATCAACTACAACTCTCTTCCCTCATAGTTTAGTCTTCTATAACACATATATCGATGGATCGAATCCACGACATCAAACGTAATGTCAACACAATGAGTCTTGTTATAGTACACCGCACCATAACGTCACTTTTTAAGTTATAGTTCAATCGGGTATGACATAGGTAGCTTACACACGAAGTTATAGTCTAACACACTATAACCCTAATTCGCACCACAACGACAACATGATATTTTAAACAACAATTAGATTTACAATTTAAATAAAAATGTTAAACATGTATAATAATTACTACACACGCATCAAATCATATAATCAATCATCGTACATGTTAATTAATTCACTCTCTATAAACACAATTAAAGGAAAACACCTAGTTACCTTTTTTAGCAAAATACTATGGTAAATCTTCCTCTAAAATATAGCAATCTTCTTTCGGGCCACCAATGAAGCCTTCATTATCACCATCAACACGTGCCAACATATAAAATGATCCTAATTAATAATCTAACGCATAAAACTATGAAAAGATAAAAATAAAATATAAAACTTACAACAATTAAAAAATAGATTGGCTATGAACTATCTAGGAACGAAGATGAATGATTAATGATAATTAAATGAAGAACAAGGGGCACGAAAATAAATATGAAATAGGAGGAGGCACACGGTACAAGTTGAGGAAGAGAGGAGAGAACTAAGTTTAGGGTTTTCAAATGAGAGAAAAGAAAGGAGGTTAAGATTAGCTTGGTATTTATAGAGAAACTAATGGACATTAGGGTTAGCTATAAAATAAGCCTAATAAGAAAGAAAAAGAAAGATTTGATCCAACAATAAGGTTATACCAACAAGTATAACCAAGGAATAATAAACAAGAATTTCCGAACAATAAAAAGAATTAATCCTAATAAAATAAATAGCGGAAATTCTGGGTGTTACAAATATAAGACGGGCGGATCTTGAAAGTACCGTTGGTAGCATTAAGAAGCTAAAATCCCTTATGAATGGATTCAAGAATCGGCTCAGAGTGACTTGATAGTTTAAGCATGGTGATTAGTGTATCAGAAATTAGTTATCCTCTTCAAAGGATTGAGTTTCTGAAGTGAACTACTCGTACACATCGTCAATCGTACTCAAGCCTTCGGCTTCACGGATTTCTTTCCAAAAGTTTTGTCTCGCGCGGAGAGACTTTTATGGTTCGGAATCAAACGTATGAGCTCGGACCTGTGAAACCTAGGCATAAACAAAACTAAAAAGAAGAAATATGAGAATGATCTCAAGGAACAGAGTTTCCCGAGACAAAGGACCAACTAAAAATAACCAAATAAAATAACACCATCTCCACGGCAACTGCGCCAAAATTTGATAGGTTAAATCGCGCAGCTCTAAAAAAATAACCATACAATCTCTAATTAATGTAGTCAAGTAAAGTCGGGATTGAATCCATAAGAAGCAAATCGTTATCTTAAAATACTAATGAAATAGTCTATCTAGTAACAATCGGGGTTGTTCTATGTGCAAACTAAACTAAAGTTACGAGTAAAAGAGTAGTAATATAAAGGAGAAACTATAGAGAGAGATAACTAGGGTCGTCGGTTCATTATGGATATTTTGAGGCACGATACGGGTCATAAATCAATCTAGTAAACCAGTCTAAAGGGTAGTGACGAGGTCTTGTCAGATCGCCAAACGCCATAAAATAACCTAACGGGCTCCTGTTACGTATTAGGTTACTCTATCGGTTGCAATTAGTCAATTTCGTCTCCGGCCTTCAGTCTTAGATCAAGATTTACCAAGTCAAATAATCAATTCAGGCCACAAACTAAATATTCACTATTAAAGATTGCAATTAATGATTTAGACAAGTAAAGTTGATTGATTTACTAACCGCATTCAATTATCAAGATTCAATCCATATCCCCTAAACCATAGTGAGTGAATTAGCTACTCATATCTTAATCAATAACAACAGTAACAATAATAAAGAAAGTAGAAGAATTCAAAATTAAAGTAAACTATTAAACATAACATAAAGATTCAAAGAAAGGAGATAAACACAAAAGAAATACCCCCCCTACAATTGAGAGTTTTCTTTCCTCTTTTCTATTTGGGCCATTTGAGGTGATCTTCCCTCTTTTCTTATTTAAAAGCTTTTGCGTGGTCCAAATTTAATTGGATGTGGGGTAGTGTGTTTTGTGTGGTCTAAATTCATTTCCTTAATCATTGTACTAAAAAGAAAAGGGAAGAAAACTCTTAATTGGAGGGAGTATTAAAGAACGAGAGTTTCAATAGATTACCGAGTACAAGATGAATCACAATTCACAAGGTTCGAATCGATCTAAGTAGACTAATTAAATTCTCAAAGAGTAATTAGGGAAGGAGTTTTAGGATTTTAGAGTAGTTTCTTATTAGTAAAAAGCATACAAGGAAATACTAAGCTAAAATTCTTGTATCATAGGAGTAAAAAATTACAACTTCAAATAATAAGAACGGGCGAACAATAGGCCAGATCTATCGACCTACAGACCAGATCAATCGACCTAGAGTAGTAGGTCGAACGACCCATGTGCCAGGTCGATCGACCTTAGCTATGGATGCAGGTCGATCGACTTATCCTTCAGGTCGATTGACCTCTCCTTATAAAAGTAGGCTTCCCTTGGTTTTTCTATGATCCGAGCTGTAGCGATGATTCCGCAAGTTCCCTGCACTTCCAAACGTCTTTTCGAGCTCCCTTAGCAGCTAGAACTCGGTCAAGCAACTCTACATCTTCAAGAGTGTTGGGTAAGGTCCTACAACGCATGCTTTGAGTACTTTCCTGCATAAACCGACATGAATCACCCAAGTAGCAAAAATGGGGAGAAAGGCATACAAACGACTCTAAAGAGAACAAAACAGAAGCTAAATATAATGCCAAATAGAACAATAAGTGTACATAAAATGCACTTATCAAATCGTCCCAAACCAAACCCTTGCTTGTCCCCAAGCAAGTAAATCAAATCGTAACAAGGGGAAAGTGATGAAGAACACAATTCGGAGCTATTTTGCAAACATGATTTCCCAACATGAAATGAACAATGGACAATGACACACAAAGCCTAAGAAACGAACGAATTCTAAGGCGGGGCAAACGTATAGCAATCAACACATGAGCTAATACGAACACAAACATCCAATGTCAAACTTTCGACCTTGCAAGACTATAAATAATGGATTTCCTTACGGATTTCACTCGTCACACATTATAGGAAAAGATAAGCAATTTGTAAAATTAGAAAGAATTAGAAATACTCACATACTCCAACTTATGAAAAACACGCCTGCAATCTAGTGTGAAATCGATCTCCATCGACCGTACATACGCATTCAACCACAACAATGGCCAGTGACACATGCCAAGGACTTAATGGGTGGCTTAAGCTAGGGTATGGAAATAGATTGTGCAAAGCACGTATGGATATGTGAGGCTAAGATCAGTAGACGCAACGATACAACAAGTAACCAATTCCATAAAACAACTGAGAACAACACTCAGCTAGAGAAATAATCTCAACTTGAAAATCAAAGGGGAATTTTCTTGCCCCTTACAAAGATGCATTAGACTCTAATAATTTCATCTCCCTTAACATGTGAATGAAGCTAATAAACAACAGTTCCTTTTTTTTCTTTTGTCTCTTCTCTTTTCATTTCATTTTTTTTTCTTTTCAATGTTTTATTCATTTTTTTTCTTTTTCTTTGTCTGGAATCAGAGAGATAGATGAAATGCAGCAAAATAAAAGATCATACTCGCCACACCTGACCAAAGTAGCAAACTAATAAAAAAACACCTAGTTGCAATTATTCCGACAAAGTTAGTTAAAATAATTTGCGCAATACGTAAAATATGTAAACATAAGTAACATGAATATTTATAACCGTTTATGCAGAGTTTTAACCGCGAATTATTGGTCCCAACTTGGAAGCATGAAATTAATGTATGTTAATAACCTATTTTGATATTGACCAAAACTAAACTATCCAATGAAAGATATGATTTCTGTCCACTATGACCTATAAATACCAAATACTGGAAAATTCAGTCCCCCTTTAGCCCACTGAACAATTTATAAATCCATATTCGCTTTGAATGACCAAATTAGCATCTCTAATCTCGAATACATGCATCTGCTAGGGTATGTATCAAAGTATATATGAATTAAGGTAACCAATCAACTTACGCTATATATAATTAAACATTTGTGTGTTTTAATTAGTGTTAATGAATCACTTATAAAATCCCTATTTTTAATAGAGATAAATAACATACGCGACTTGATTCATACCAACTCTTCACACCTTTAATTTGGCGAGTGCATTAGACTACTATTAAGAATATAATTAAATATTGAGTACATAAATAGTTTGAATTTTTTAATTTTAAATTATTTGGAAAGTTTTTTTCTCTTTGGTTTGAGATTTAGCCACTTGACACTTTAAAGTCGTAATACTGCACTTGTTCACTAACTAAAGTTAGATAAATATACATTTAGAATATAGAGTTTTTATCATCGTAATTTTCAGAAATAAACTTAGAAAATGAAAGAATATTGTCAAGATTGATAACTTACTCATTACCAAATTTCATTTATATAAATTTGTCAATAAATTAACGAAAAACTTGAGAGAAGCCGTTTCACACTATGTTTTTTTAGATATCACTTTTTCGTACTCATTTAATGTGTTTTTCATGACTCTTTTTTGTTGACCGTGACAAAAACGAACTCTTAATTTTTGTACTTATTTACGTAATAAGAAACTAGTATAGAGTATAGACCCCGTACTCATGCACGGTATTTATAGAGTTTTACTTATTATTAATATACTATTTATAGATTGTAAATTGACAATTTATCGTATCTCAGCATTGTATTTTGATTTGAGAAAAAATTATTAAAAGAGCAAAATTAATTAATAGAGTTAAGTTATGCCATGAATAGTGTAATTTAATGAGAATATTTTTATTATGCAAAATTAATGATATTATTTTTTAATTTTTTATTAGCATATATTTTAGCTACGACTTATCTTACAAAGTAAAATGAATTTTTTATCACAAAAAAACTTAGAGACGAATTTTCTGACTTCAAATTAAATAGGGTATGAAAAAGTCACACACATTGTATATAGGCAAATATATAAGTGATTATATCTGAATAGGAAAGTATATAGAGATTATATCTAAATGGAGAATGTGATTTAGGCGGGAAAAATTTAAGCATCTCTTATTCTTTAGTATATAGGAGATTAAGAATATTGATTTTACCTTTACCCGTAATTTTTACGTTTTATTATCGTGGCAACATTGTTACTTTAACTGTCAAATTTATCTCATAACTAATTTGTTGTGAGACCGTCACGGTATCTCACAAACTAAGTTTATCTAACCTGATTTGTTAGTTGTTCAATTATTATTTTTCCAGCAATTACTTGGAACAACGATTATACCGTGTAATTTCATAAAAAGTGATCATTATATGTTAAAAAGTGACCACTTCATAATAATAGAAAGTGGTAACTATTTATCATAAAATGATCAATTTTTAATTATACAGTCGCACGATTATAATTTTTGTTTCATTTCACATGTAGAATAAAATGTGAAAGTCGATGATGATTAACAGTCAAAATACAAAGTTTGGCAACAAAACAGTACAAGGTTCAAAGTATAAAAATAAGCAAGCATATTAGTGGACGTAGTATTTTTTGGAGACTTTTGTTTAGAAAAAAAGAAAGTGAAGTGAGATGCTACACTTTATGAACGATATTAGGAAATTCTAGTTTAGGATGGAAAAAATTGTATTGAGTAGATTGGCGGGAGAATAATATGGTGTGATTAGTTGTTGTTCCATAGATTAGTGTATATACATGGATACATAGATGCAACACTATCTTTGTAGGGGTCATCTACCCTTTATGAAGCAAATCGACCGAGATGAATAATCAATACACTAGTATCATCGTTTGATCCCCGACTAATGGACAACTCTACTAGCTTTCTACAAGCACGAGCTAGCCTAGTTTTATTAGCTTTTGTTGTATAGAATAGGGCAACTAAATCTACTGCTTCCTGATTTGTCACCTGCCAGAGACATAGGAAAATTATCTTATGAGTTTCAATTATTCTAAAAAATTAGGTAACATATTGATCACAAGTTAGTTCGTAATGAAATGATACTTTTAAAGAATCTCTAGATAAATTTCTAATATTCATATGAACCAATAATCCCAAATTTCCAATACATATCATAAGTTGAGTCTTGGAAAATTATCAAAATAGGTACCCAAGGTTTGAGAAAAGATCACTTTGGGTGCCTGAAGTATACAAAATATCATTTTGGGTACCCAAGGTTTTACATTAGTTTCAGTTTAGGTGCCTCAGTTTTGTATTGTTTCACTTTAGGTACCTCAACTTATTATTAGTTTCATTTTGGGTATTATTAAGTACATTTACTGTTAATTAAGACGGATAAATATCCGTCTTAAGCTTCATTTTGGTCATTCTCTTATTAATGGAGTATCGTTGTACTAAGGGAGAAATTGAGGTATAGGTGAAAAAGATATGGGGAATAGAGTTTACTGGAAAGTGGGAAAATTATTTAGTTTCATTTTGGATATTATTAGTATCGCTCTTCTTTCATTTTTTTTATTTGATTTTTTTTTACTATTATTTAATTCACAAATTCTCATTTAATAGGGATACTATTCGTCTTACGCTTAAGATATAAATATCAAATCATCCAACTTATTGCCTAGAAAAAAAATGTCTTTTCTCAAAATGATATTTTGTATACCATACGATAGTATTTGACTCGTATTAAGCTTAAGACGGATATTTATCCACCTTAATTAAGTGTAAATGTACTTAATAATACCCAAAATGAAACTAAATAATAAGTTGAGGTACCTAAAGTGAAACAATACAAAACTGGGGCACCTAAACTGAAACTAATGTAAAACCTTGGGTAACCAAAATGATATTTTGTATACCTCAGGCACCCAAAGTGATCTTTTCTCAAACCTTGGGTACCTATATTGATAATTTTCCTTGAGTCTTTAACCTAAACTTATTTGTGTTCCTTTCTTTTTATATTAATTTTTAAATATGTAAATCATTTTGAATTTTGTATTATAACAATATTTCTATGTAAGGAAAATTATGATGACATTGTGGTTGTTGATAAATAAAATATTTTACCTTAAGTTAGGAGCAACCACTATATACTTGTACAAACTAGTCTAATTTACTTACACCTCTATACCACGTTGAACTTGCAATATTATGAACATTTTTATGTGTATGTATATTGTAGATAAATGAAATCATAATAACATTTTTAGTGTTGAGAATTTAGAAATAACGCTAACTTCATCACTAATGGTCTTATTATATAATGAAAGAATTGTGTATGCAGCGATATACCTTGTTCCAAAGACCGTCTGAAGCTAAAATTAGAAAGTCGCAGTCAGGTTGAATTGTTATTATCTTTGTTTCAGGCTCCGCTATTATCCATTGCTTTAGATGTTTGTCTCCAATTGCTCTTGACACTGCAAGTGAACCTTGTACTCTCCACACCCCATTACATTTATTTACATAACCACCCTGCATTGAGTAACGTTTTTATCGTATTATAAGTTTATAACCACTAATAAAAGTATGAGACATGTATCCGATAAATTTGATTCATTATTACCTCCCCTCTCCATTTCTTTTAAACGACCAAGATTATTTTCTAAAATGATCCAACGGTAATCAATGAAAATTATGGATCATGTGATTTAAAAATTATAATCCGTAGAGTATATTATATTCCGTAGAAACCTATTAGAGGTAATGGACAAGAAATAGAGAGAAATAAATGGATATGATCTTGCTCGAATCCGATCCCTCTAGTAACACATTAATACAGAGCATTATTATCTTACTTCATCAAATTGTGATATACTCTTGACTCAATATATTGTTTACTTTATCATAACGTCATATTATTTGCCCAAAGTAATTATCAACTTAGTTTTCCCTTTTCATATATATCCAAAAACAACCTCCATTGTTTTGAAGCCTCTTACCTAGCCACAAACGAGTAATAATAATGTAGTAATTAAGCTTTACTTAACATGGTTACTATTCGTTTAAAGTCTAAGATAAGTCAAATATTACCAAGTGGTGGTAATAAAGACAAAAATTTTGGCTTTTTCTAGGCAACAAGTGAAATGATTTGATATGCTTAAGACGGATAGTGTCCGTCTGAAATGAGAATTTGTGATAATAATGTATAGTACTCCGTAGTAGTTTTGAACATTGCAAATGTACTATTCATTCATCCGTATAATAACGTACCGTGGACTGAATCCTCAGTTTCTCATCCTCTCTTGCCGGAGTATGATCAATTGAGAGCGGCTCCGCCATACCAGCCCGGCTAATAACAGCGCGACAATCACCGACATTGGAGACCATCAAGGTACCATGTTGTATAAATGCGGAGACACAACAAGCTCCTCCACATGAATTTTCACTAATAAACTCCTTATCTACTTCCAAAAAGCTATCTCTTATCTTTTCTACCATGACTTCATTAGATTTTGCTTCCTTTGTGTTGCTACTACCTACATTGTCTAGTATTTTGCCTCCTAGTGTTTTTGCCGTAAATTCTGCTGCCTTTGCTCCTCCATGCCCATCAAATATCCCAAAGAAAGCCTGCAATTATTAGTTAAGAGTATTTTGTTACAAGTTTTAAAATAGTTGGAACAAGTCTTCGTTCTAATCCAATGTTCCAGAAGTATAATTTGTGCTCCCTTGGTCTGGTCAACTGTTGTCATATTTCAGAAGTAATTTGACTCTCAATGGACAATTGTCCACTTGTCATCCACTAAATATAACCACATATGTTCTCCTACTCTTTCCTTGTCTTTGTGCCACAATAAAAGGATAACAATTGACTGAGACGGAGCCCACATGGAGTAACTATGTAAATATCATGGTAAAAAATTTTACTAATACCGTCTGGTATATTTATTATGAAGAGACTTTGGCCTTCAAAAATCTAATGGGAAAAACGAAATCAAATAAAGGGAATACATAATAAGTTAAAATCATGTTTCATTTATTCATTATATATAAACATGTTTTTTAATACTTATTCCTGAGCTTATTATATATTTTATACTGTTCATCAAAAAAAATTAATTTTATTCATGTTTCTTAGTAAAATAATATAAATAGTCGTTTTTTTTTATCTTTTTCAAATATTTTCCCATGTTAATTTCCAAAACTTGCATGGATGCATAGAAGACACTACTACGTTACCTGCTCAAAGTGGCC
The DNA here is from genome assembly GCA_022085475.1 of Heliosperma pusillum. Classification (NCBI taxonomy): domain Eukaryota; kingdom Viridiplantae; phylum Streptophyta; class Magnoliopsida; order Caryophyllales; family Caryophyllaceae; genus Heliosperma; species Heliosperma pusillum. Next base: position 74,591 of record JAIUZE010006408.1, on the reverse strand, counting down.
AGGAACATTGTTAACTATTATTGCAGAGTAACGATCCTCCAAATATGCCCTAGACTTGCCTTTCTTGCTAAAAACACCATACCCATCACCTTCGACCTCAATCTCTTTGAACCCGTCACTTGATTTTGTATCAATATCGATCAAATTACTCAAATTCGACACCGGAATACTTATTTTCGCCGGTCTTCTCCTTTTCATCAATGATACACGATGATTTGAGCTAGAAATCGGCATATCTAACTGCTCAAACTTAACAATCAACTTATTTGAGGGAAGTAAAAAATTGTTACAATTATTGTTATTATTATTACTATTAATGCTACTATTAGATGGAGAAAATGAGTTATGAGCAACATTTGGTGTAGCAACCGAACAACTCATTTTTATTTCTTCTCTTTTCTTTTGTAAGTTTTTATGAATCTCTTATACAAGATTTATTATTAATCTTAGCTCTTTTTATGCGTACGTATATATAGTGTGTCAACTGTTCAACGGTCAAAAGTTACCTTGCCTCTTAAGTTGTTGAAAGACTAATATATGTTTAATAAAATTTAATAAAAATTTATAGGACATAAACTTGGGCTTTTTCGTAACCTATATGCTTGAATCAATAGGCATGCATAGATTGGTCTAATAAAGTGTTCTGGTTCCATTCTCATGTAGTAATGTGATTATATCTAACATATTAATGTTTATATTTCCTTACAAATTGTGTTAAATTAGGTTTTCTTGTAGTCAACTTGTTTCTTCGATGTCTAGTGATGTTATCAATTACATGATTTGCATGTGTACGGAAATTTCTTTCATCTTGTCATGAACGTTTGCGGCGCTAAATACTACGTACGTCAAAGTTTCCATTGGAAGGACTTGACTCCATTTGATTAAGAATAAGAAAAAATGAGCAAGTCGTTCAATATGGATCTATATAATCCTTCCGTCCCGGTCATTTGTTTACCATTTTCATTTTAGGTTGTCTCATTCATTTGTTTAACTTTCTATATTAGGTTAATTTTTTATGAGTAATTTGATCTCGCAATAAGACTATGTCCACTTGTCATCCACTAAGTATAACAACAAATGGCCTGATCTCCTACACTTTTCTTAATCTTTGTGCGAAAATCAAAGGAAAACAAATGGCCGGGACAGAGGGAGTATTAGAGAATATCAGGATTACGCTATTAAATTATATTGTATTTGAGAAATTGTACCCATCTCAATCAATAATAATCACCTCGGTCATTATATCGTCTTACCCTATAGACAATATACAAGTCGAAATTTATGAAGATTGAAGTTGATTATAAGGGCCCTTGTAATGTACACCCTCAGTCCCGATTATTTTTTCATTTTTTCCCGTTTCGTTAGTTACCTTTTGATGTTGAAAAAGTTTTTATGTGCAATTTGACCGTTTACTAGTATAATTATTTACTTGTCACCTATCACCCTACCCACACTTAGGGCCGAGCAAAAAAGTCCGAACCGAATTTTTTAACCGAAAGCGAACCGAAAACCGAAAAATGGACTCCGGATTTTCGGTTTTTTTTCGGTTCGGTTAACCGAACCGGATTTTTTTATGAAAAACCGGAGCAGATTCGGTTCCTAGAAAATTGAAAGCGGGTACCGGTTTATGAACCGGTTTATTTTTTTTAGAAAAAAAAAAAAAAAAAACTCATTTTTCCAAGCAAACAGTCGGTCCAAACAACAAAAATCTGTAATTCCCATTTCATTTTTCAAGTTTCCATAAATTAGTAAAATAGTAAGTCAACAAATCAATAAAGAAGTTGAACTTAAATAGGGTTATTACCAAAAAAGATGAAAAACCGGTTATGAAAACCGGTGCGGATAAACCGGTTTTCGGTTTCGGTTTTAAAATTTTTAAAAAACCGGTTAACCGAAAAAATCCGGTTCGGATCCGGTTTTGAAAAAAATTGATTTTTAAAACCGGTTAACCGCTCCGGTTTTCCAAACCGGAACGGATAACCGGTTTTGCTCAACCCTACCCACACTCCTCCAATCTCCTTAATCTTTAAGCCCAAAAAAAATGTCCGGGAGGGGGTTGTAGATCTTAAGCCTAATCTAGCTAAATATAAAGGAAATTGGTCCAATCATTAGGGCGCCACGCCCCCTCCCACGCCTTCAATGATCCGCCTCTGACGAGAGTAATTCTATTTAATTGACGTCAAATCTAATCAAATAAAAAAATTTATTTACCTTTATTTTTTGCACAAAGATTAAGAAAGAAGTAGGAGATCGATCATTTATGGTTATACTTAGTAAATGAGAAACTAGTTTTTTAACCCGTGCAATTGCACGGGGTGGTAAAGTTTTGCACTTTCCCGTTGCAAAGTGGTGTTCTCATTAACATACTACACCTATTATCTAATTAACTCGTTGTTAGATTCAAGAGGGTACTAATTTTTTCATATTAAATTTCATTCACATACCCTTTTATATCGAATTTTCTATATAATAATACAAATTGTATTTTGTACACAAAAGTATGTTAGATATAAAGTTTAAGTGGTATTATATTTCATGGGTCATAAACATCATATAGTTCAAGATTATTACAAGTAGCAAACTTTTCAGAGCTAATTAAGGTAGCAAATATGTTAGGTCGTAGGCATGCTCCTTGCAATCGGGTTTACTATCAACTATTACACTCCATTACCTCCAAAATTTGGGTGATATAACGCATTCTCATTTGCAAGCAAACAACAAAATGTAAACCCCATTACCAAACACAAAGACTAATAGGCAAAATCATAATTAAAGACCAAATAATAAACGTATCCATAGAGTTTTATTTGTACATCCATTAAAACTAAATTGAGTACATTAAATAGTTTTATATTACATATCCAAAAAATATGGCATATAACCTTTGAGATTAGCATAGTGTTGTCCAATAATCACATAGAACCTACAAAACAACTATTATGATTCAGCGACAACAACATTTTCCTTTAGTTGTAGCCTTGTTAGAACCTGAAAAACAATTGTAACAACCTCACATTAGTTGCACGACTTTACAAAAATAAATAGAATACTTATTTCACAAAGTCATGGGGATGGATATTAGGACATATTATATTTAAATGTCGTCTAGAATGACAACCAACCAAAAAATGAAGAGGACATTACATACGGTTAGTGCATATTTTCATCCTACTTAACTATGCAATCTATTTTAAGAGTTAAATGGCAAAACAGTATTCCGTAAATCATTTATAAACAATGAAAACTAATCTTATATTCCATACCAAAAACAATAATTTACAAAAACTTAAATATACCTTAGAAAAAGATGAATCCCTCACTATTGTCCTCCATAGAAGATGCCTTCTATATGAGAATGTAAGTAGGAGCATAATACAACACTTAGGTTATAAATAATTCAAGGGGGAAGGGGGAGGGGAAGGGGAAGGGGAAGGGGTTAGATGACCAATTAAATTAGTGAAATAACTATGAAAGTTAAATAGCAATAAAGAGGGTAGAGGAGAGGATGCCAAGTCTAAAACGTGAGATTGAATGCAATATGAGGATTTGAGCAAGAAATAAGGTGATGCCTCCTTTGAGTATAATATGTGTTAGTTATATTGCCACGTGGAATCGCCTGTCATGTCTTTTTATTATATTTATAGATGAACAATAATCTCATCGGAAGATCAAATTACTCGTATAAAACCAACCGAATATAGAAAAGTAAACAAATAAATGAGATCCCCTAAAATGGAAGTGGTAAACAAATGACCGGGACAAACGGAGTACATAATTTACGTACTCTTATAACAATTGACAAGATTGACCTAATCTGTGTTTGCGTATTACCTACGGATCGGAGTACGAGTAGTAAATTACGGCCTACCCTGGCCTTTGACCTCAAGTTTTTGTAAAAGAAAAAAAAATTATGTAGGGTTATTACTTTCTTGCTAAATTTAAAAATAGCACATTGAGATAAGATGAGTTGTTCGCGGGTGGGATGGCCCATCGAGTCTACCCGGCCCGGCCGCAAAAGAAGCGGGCTTTAACAAGACATTTTTAAAAAGATCTCTAACTTGTGGTTAAGCAATGTAGTAATATTTTTTCTTGGGGTACGTTGCAGACACAATCGAGATATGAGCTGTCACGCCATGAAGATTTATATTCTATGAGGAAAAAATATTTCAGATGGAAATCATGGAAGGCTTTGAAACGTGTGTAAATAGGGGGATTGATGTATTTATATGCTCGTCTTAGAATTATATAAACTGAATGACATATGTAAGGCTCCCAAAATACACAATAATATTAGTTTTAGATAATTTTGATTGCGGATGTTCATCTTGTAATAGTACCAGACTACCAGGCTAACAATTTAATTTTTTTTAATTTTTTTTATTGAGAAACGGCTACGGTTATTTTTATACAACCGTAGCCTTTTCTTAACTTAAGGCTACGGTTATTCATATATCACCGTAGCCGTTTCTTAACTTACGGCTACGGTTGAACAAAATAACCATAGCCTTTATTATTTTTGGCTACGGTTGATCAACCGTAGCCTTAAGTCCATGACTTAAGGCAACACCTTGATTTACCACGGTTGTACAACCGTAGCCAAATGTCCCTTTTAACCGTAGCCATAAGTGATTTTTGTACTAGTGAGGATGGCGATATGGCGCCACCCGGTGGTACCGAATCTCGGCGCCACCGTACCGTAATTAAATTAAAAGGAAAATTAAAAAATAAAATGTTTGTTTTCGTTTTTGCGCCAAAATTACAAGGGTATGTATGTAATTATACGTATATTTAACATCTATTCAATTAAAATTAAAACGAAATTCTAACTAACTAAAATTTATCTATAATATTTACACCAAAATAATTAATTTAATAACAAATTATCATCCGTTCTTCATCATTTGGTGTGATCTTCATGTACTTTGCATATACAAACCAACAGAAATAGCTAGAAAAATCAATTTAATTCCTCTCATAAAGACACTTTATTATGTAGTTCGTTCATTCATAGATTTGTAGTAGTGATTATTTATATTAATAGTTACAAATCGAGTCTCGGTTACATTACATCTTTAATTCCGATTGTTGATTGAGCCTTCATGCATAATTTGGAAAATGAATAATATTGAATTAAAGCGTTTACCTATTAATCTTATAAATCAATATGAAAGTTGCGACATTAAGTTGTTAAATGCATTGTACTCAAGAATCAGATATCACTCCCAAAGTTCTTTATCTACTACATATGGACATCATTCATATGTTAGCTGCATCATTGAGCTTGAAACGGTCTACACAAATCCAATATAAACTTGTTTGTTATTAGCATTATATTCCACCTCAAAAAGAGGCAAATATCAAGGCAAATCTCACTAACTTTTTTGTTTACTCATTTTTGTTAAGTTATAGTTTAAGTTCCTAAACTACCCTTTTTACTAATAAATTTGAAATTCAAATTTTATGGGAGCAAATTGAAAATACCTATGTAATTTTACTATAAAAACCCCGGTGGCGCCCAAATTTAGTATCACCCGGTGGCGCCATCTCATTTTCCTTTTAAAAATATGCAAAGGCTCGTCCCAAACTCACTTATCTGCTTGTCCGTGGTTCAAATTTTGATATTTTACCCGGTCCATATTAATCCAAAGGCGTATTTGAACATCTCTAAGGCTCTAATTGAGATAGAGAGGCAGTGAGGTGAAGTTTATCTGTTATTTGGGAAATTGTAGCAAGTACATATCCGGATATCCCTTATCTTGAACGACTTACGCGTCTTCATTTGCGCTACCCATGCCGCCCAATCCATACATGCAATGCCAATTAACGTGAAAGCATTTTTAAAATAATGCTCAAAAAATAAATATTTGTCGTTTTGGGTCGGGTTTAAAACTATTTATCAAAATGGTGTCCACGTAGGCTCGGATTTCGCGAACCAAAAACAAGAAGGAAACACGCCATTGGCAATGGCGTGTTTCTAGTGAGTACGAAAATGCAAACTTACAAAAATTGATTAAAAGTAAACACGCCATTGGGAATGGCGGGTTTTCTTACAGAGACACGCCATTCCCAATGGCGTGTCTATGAACAGTACAAATATTTTTTTTTTTTTTTTTTTTTTTTAAAAAATTTTTTTTTTTTTTTAGAAAAAAAAAATAAAAAATTTAAAGACACGCCAATGGGAATGGCGTGTTTGTTCCGTATTTCAGGTTTTGAAAACCCAAGCCTACGTGGACACCATTTTGATAAATAGTTTTAAACCCGACCCAAAACAACAAATACTTATTTTTTCAGCATTATCTTAAAAATGAACTCAATTAACGTGCACACTCATCTTTACCTACAAATAACGTCCATGTATACGCATAGGTTTATGTCACTTCTATATATACACGCATATAGTAATAGTTATCAAAACCATACTACAACTAATTAATATTAATAAACAAAAAAAGGTTAGAGTAAAAGAGAAGACAAATAACTGGTGAGCGAGAAAAATGTCGTCGGAGCAAGAGAGAAAGCAGCTTGATGAAAGGGCGAGGCAGGGTGAGACTGTCGTACCCGGTGGTACTGGTGGTCACAGCCTCGAAGCCCAACAGCACCTTGCTCAAGGTCCTCCTTCATTTTCCAAAGGAAAATGATGAGATATTTAACGAAATATTTCATATATTTTCCTTCGCCCTCTAATAACTACGGAGTATTTAAGACTGCACTATAGCTCGTCTCATTGAAGATGGACACTATCCGTCACAAGGTGAAAACGGATAGTGCGCTCTCACAATATGCAAGTGGGAGTGGGAGGGCAAGTTTGTGGATCCATTTCCCCTCCACTTGCCCTCTTCACAAAGTGAGAGATGAACTATCCGTATTGAATGATAGTGCCCGTCTTCAACGATAATTTTCATTTATAACCGCACTATCCATCATAAGTAGCTTAAGGCGAGTATATAAAATAAATATGAGTATATTGTTTTTCCTATACATTCTAATAGCTACAAAGTCCCGTTTAAATATATATGGTACGTGCAGGAAGGAGTCGAGGAGGGCAGACAAGGAAGGAACAGCTAGGTACCGAAGGTTATCAAGAGATGGGTCGTAAAGGTGGGCACAGCACCGGAAACCGATCAGGTGGTGAGCGCACAGAGGAGGATAAACAGGCTGACGTTGACGACCCTGATTTCCGAACCACCAACACCTGAATGGAGTCCATCTTATATGATGTCCTATTGATAATGTAGTCAGCTTAAGGGTGCGTGCATGGTTATTATTAGTTTCGTCGTCCTAGTGTCAAATTATGGTATACTTTAGTAGTGCTAGTGTGAGACCGTGCGTCGTGTAGGGGTGTGTGTGTGTGTTTTTTTCTTAAGCCGATAGTCGCTAGATCGGATGGGGCGTAGTGTAACATACGGGTCGGAGTGAAAATGTAGTCAGTTACTCAGTGATGTGGCCATGCATGTTTTCTTTTTCCTTTTTTTTTGTGTGTGAAATATATGTACTTCCTAAATTTCAAACTTATATACGACTCCAATACTTATTAGTTATTAGGTCTTTGGTTCTTTTCAGCTTAATTTTAGCTCGTTTTATTTCAGCTCGGCTCTATTTAACACAGTTTAGTTTAGTTTTAGTTTTAGTTTGTTCTATTCAACTCATCTCTTCACAAAATTAAATCTTATTTCAACTCCATTCATTTCAATTCGGCTCCATTCAATTTAGTTCAATTAAGCTCAACTCTATTTAACTCATTTCAGCCGAAAAGAACTAGGTCTTACTCCCCTTTTATTTAATGTTCTTTTCATTTCTATTTTTTTTTGTCAAAGTTTATAAACTTTGACTATAAATAAGTTGGAAATCTATAAATAAGTTTGACTCTCCATCTTTTGAGCTACTAATGATAAAACGTGCTCCTCTCCCCATAAGATGCTTGCATACCACTCTAGATCAACAAATTTGTTAATTATAACTTTTGTCGTCCTTTTGTCTGTTCGGGATGAGATCCATTTCTGTTTCCATTGGCCTTCTTTGATCGATGTTCACTCGGGATTTCCTCCTTCATCTTGTTATTTCTTTGTGGGTCATTATGCATCGGTTGTTGGTTTGTAGTCAGTCGTCGCCACTATATGCCTCTCTATCTATTTTCCAAGTGTCGTGGTTTGGGACTTTACCTAAGACTCTAGGAGGTGTTCCCCTTCCTCGCGCCCCTTGTTCAAGCCACCTCCAATGGTAAGTTCTCTGGGTTAGTTGACCCGGGTGGCCTTTTGGTTTAATGTGTTTTTCGGGTCTGTCTTCCCCCATGGTGGCTATGCATGTTTCTAACTCGGTATTCCCCTTTTGCAATCGGTTGGTCTTTGCATGTCTTTTTTGGGGCTGCTCTTTTTTTTCATGTTGCTATTGTGGTCTTATGTGGCATCTTTGGGATTTGACGGTCCTAGGGATGAGTTGTGGTCCAGATGGTTTGTCCTTGTTATAAGTGAGAACTAAAAAAAAGGCAGGGATATATGTGAGAAATTCCAAAAACATAAGGCAAACGTGGTAACCCAAAAAAAAAATTGTCCCCTTCAATTCCTAAAGTCCAAATACTACATCAATCACCAATTCTATAATTGTAACACTGTACTCCGCATTCGGGCTACCTCGTACTCGGTTGAGTAGGGGGCACTCGACCGAGTGGTGTCTGTACTCGGCCGAGTAGAGTTCATTCGGCCGAGTGATCGAGTGTGTCAGTTAGGCAGCCTTTTACCTAGGTAGCACTCGGCCGAGTGTAGTGTGCACTCGATCGAGCGATCGAGTGTTTTGTGCACGCGGCCGTGCGCGACTGGTCTGACGGGTTTAATTTTTCGAGTGGTTTTTATTTACGATGATTAAGATATATAAATTCATTCTGTCGGTTAATTAATCATTATTAAACCCTAAAACTCTCTTAAACTCTCTCAAAAACTCTCTTAATCAACTTATATATCATCACAAGGGTCGGATTGTAGATTGCTAGTTCGTCGGATTTCTTCCTTTGTGTTGATTTTGTTGTAAGTATCCATGTCTTTATTTGATATAGTAATTGTGGGTAATTTTTGAACCATAATTTGAATTGGGGGATGAGGATTTGAATACTTGTTGATTTTCATGATCATTGATTGTTGATTAAGGGGAGAATTCATATAATAGAAATTCTGATTGTGATTGCTTGTTGCGGATTTGCTTTAAGGTAAGGTTTCCTTACTCAGTACTTTTGTATGTTGATCAATGTTATTAAGATTGATGATTGTTGTAGGCTACGATTATTGTTGTTGTTGATGATGTTTCGTGATTGTTGTTGATGATGACGGTGATGGTGGTGATGAAACTTGGTTTTATTTTGGTGGCCCAACCGGGAAACGGTTCCACACCCCGAGTTCGCCTTTCGTGGCTCTCTCGCCACGAGGGGGATGTGCACATTAAAGTTCCGGAAACTATCATTTTGGTGAGAAGAGCTTTCGATGTCTAGTGCTCCGGTCTGGCATCGGTTGGTGGTATGACGTCCAGATCTGCAGTTTGACGTTGGCAGGGGTTACTGGTGCGGTGGTAGCTCAGTTACGTTACTTGTATATGGTCATAATGTTGGTTGTTGGTTACACTGCGATGAGTATGTTTATTATTATACGTTGATTGATGTATGATGATACTGATCCTGTTATTGTTTTAAAAACTGTTCTGATCCATTGGGGAATAGTGAGCAAGAGTTTAGAAGTTATTCCATTTGAGCACGCGTGAAGACTGGATTGGATTCGTGCTGCTGACGAGTCATTAACTTCCGCCATGTTTAGATTGTCTTAGACTTTCATTTGTTATTGGTTTGGTTTAAATAATTTGTTAAGACGGTATTTCACTATTGGTTTGGAAACAATGTAACCACTTTAAACTACTGCTTTAATAAATGTTGTTTCTCTATTGTCTATTTGACATGTACTACCTCGGGCAACCAAGATGGTAGGATCCCGATTTACCAATGATGTAGTGGAAATTAGTTGTGTAAGAAGGGATGTCGATCTCAGGGACGGTTGTTGCTTAGAAATGATCTAAAAGTTGGCTAGAGTCTCTTGCAAGTCACAAGTAATTATGGGTTTGGGTTTGTTGACTAAACTAAGATAACAACAATTAAAAAAAATTAAAAACGACAAAAGAAGTCTAAGACGAGAAAGATAATCAAATAAGAATCAATAAAAGGAAGGTCTAGGATTGATGGGTTCAAATGGGTAATTTGGGTTCTAGTGAGTCGGGTTCTTAGTTGATGGGTAGTCAAACTTGGGCGTGGTGGATTGAGACTCTCGAACTTACAATCCCTCCCATATACCGAACCAAGCTAGCTCTCGCGTACACACGGTCGATACACCAACTATATGCAAATCCTAACATATTCGAGGCTATCGATCTTACGGAAATGTACGATAAACATGAATCATGCAAGATTGTCAAGCAAGCATTTCATCAAACATATGGTATGCAAAAGTTGGAAGAAAGACAATTAATCAACAATTTAACCCGACAAACAAAGATTAACCCTCATTAAAACCCATTATCCCCCACTAATCCTAGATAAATCACTACTCACTCATATCCAAAAGGAATTTGACATTTACTAAAGATTGCAAAAGGAAATCAACAACAACATTAAACATTTTCGGATTAACAATAAGTAGATAACGATAATTGAAATGAAAACTTAATTAAAGGCAAGATTAAGTAGAGAAATTATACCAACTTGGAGAAAGATGAGAACTTTGATATAAATACCAAGATTTTGTCACAAATCTTTGAATATAACCCAAGTTCATACACTAAACCAAGTCGAAATCACTAATTAACCGACTAATTCGCTTAATTAAGGAAGATTAATACAAGATTAAACACTTATTCTATGGAAGTTTCAGATCTAGGGTTTCGTGCCCTTTAATTACATAAGAGGGTCTATATATAGGTTTACAAAATGAAGGAAAGATGGGCCTCGAGAAGCTTCATGGACTGGCAAAGTCACAACCGTGAAATGGGTTTCACGGTCGTGAAACACGTCTCACGACCGTGAAACTCCAAGTCACGGTCGTGAAGGAATTGGCAGAGCAAGGTCATGTTTCACGGACAAGTCACGACCGTGAAGTGCATTTCACGACCGTGACTGAGGTTTCACGACCGTGAAATGAGTTTCACGGCTGTGAGACCAAATCCACGAAAATCCTTCTTTTTGGTAAAGCAACTCACGACCGTGAGATGCATTTCACGACCGTGAGATGCTCATTCCCCTTCTTCCTTCGCTTGACTTTGTTGTTTCCTTCTCGGTTTCGCTTGCCTTGACTCGGGAGGGCTTTGGCGCGTCGAGTAGGGCCCCCAAGGGTATGTGGGGCCCCCAAGGTATGCCGTGGGTCCTCCGAATGATTCACCTTCTTCTTTGTTGATCAAAAGTAGGTAGAAATCGCCTCAATTGACGGTTTACCTACAAAAACACGATAAAAGCAAGAAATATGCTAGAAGAAGGTAAAACACGTAGAAACGCTCCTAGGGAGCGTTAAAGGCAAGCAAAACGAGATGAAAAGGGGTGAAAATGTGGGGTGAAATGACACTATATCAAATCTCCCCAAACCAAACCCTTACTCGTCCCGAGTAAGGATGAACAATAGTCAAGACCCTTAATTAACTACGCTAAACCTAACCGATACAAGGCAATTAACGGGCCTTGCTCCGTCCCTTCAACTCACAACAAGGTATCCATGAGGTAGGACACCTTCTTGCAAGGCAAGTGGGGTCTTGCCAAAACTTCGATGCATTCTAGGCAATAAAGCACACAAAACAAATGAGAATGCATCTACAAAAGCAAATGGCAACATGCCTCATCCATGCGCCGGGATTCATCTAAAATGGAAAAATCTCAAGCATGCAAATTCCTATGTAATTACTAGTTTTACAAAGAACTAGGCCTAGAAAGATAGAAATAAATCACCTCTTTATTGTGTAAAATTAGTATATTCGTTCACATTCACTAGAAAACTTTGTCAAGGGTGATAAAGGCGGGATGGAAAGTGAGGGCCCCGTGGTGTTAGAAGACACTGTAGGATCGGAATTCCGCCTCTCACCTAAGTGAAAAGAAGGGTCGTCCCCTCTTAGCCATGTAACGTAGGAGTAATCATCGAAAAGGTAAGGAAACGAGATGTTTGAGTTCTTATTTGATTTCTTTTTTTTTTCTTTTTCTTTTTCTTTCTTTTTCTTTCTTTTTTTTTTGATTTTTTTGGTGCTTGATTTGGGTGCCTCTTGAAAGCAAGGTAGCCTAGCGAAAGGTGTGCGGCGGAGACCAACAATAGGCAAATCCTCGCCGTAGCGACATCGAGAGCGACCCCATATGTATTGAGGGTACTCTAGAAGAGCCTAGAAGTCTCCATATGCACTCCCTAAGCTAGGACTAAGGCAAAGATATACAAAATTTCAAGCTTTTCTTTTCAATTGTGTTTGAACTCAAATTTTTTTTTTTTTAGTGATGGAAAAATTTCCTTTTTGTCAAAAGTAGTGAAATGTGATGATTGGACAATTACATGGCCTCGAGAGTCACCTAGGAAAGCGTTCACCAAGGAATTTTTCACACCATGGGGATGGTCAAGATGGTAAATGCAAGCCCTTGACTAGGCTCTAGGAAACGGTGCGAAAATTATACTAAAAATACACATTAAAAGGTGTTTCAAAATCTATTTTAATAGGCAAAGTGCTAAGCAAAAAGAGTATCTACAAGGGTCTATTCAAGCTTGTTCAATTTCCAAATTAGGCATTCCAAAAAGTTTTCCTAAATGCAACTATATGCCATGATCTAAAATTAAAGCAACATATATACAAACTAATGCAAATGCTCTAGTGAACTACGTGACAATTAATCTAATGAAACCCCCTAACAGCACATAAGTCACACAACCGCCAATTCATCAAAATCAACATCGCAATCATCAACCATTCCTCCAAACTCCTCATGTGATAAGAAGTAAAGAAAGAAAGAAGGGGAAGGAATAAGAACGATCATACCATGGCGGTCTTCTTAATCCCTTCTATAAGTCTCTTAAGCGATGTGTAGCGGACCTATGTATGGAGGTTAGAAGAAAAAGCAATGCAAATATATTTACAAAGTAAGATATAACCAAGCTAATTTTTAGGATTTTTCAAAATTTTCAATTTTTTTGGATTTTTGAATGATTTTAAATGCGAAATAAAACATGTTTTTGGATTTTTTTCAAAAATTAAAAACTACGAAAATAGTTTCCCGTCCCCCACATAGGAACAAACATTGTCCTCAATGTGTGAAATAGGATTATTGAAAGTAAAGAAATACATGTTTTTGGATTTTTGAATATTTTCTAAAAGGAAAAGAACATGTTTTAGGTGTTTTTTTAAATATTTTGAAAAATAAAAACTTGTTTTTGGGATTTTTTATTTTTGATGAAAATTCACAATATGAACAATATATACAAGAGGGTTAGTTATGCAAAAGAACTGGTTCTAAATGAAATGCATGAACTAAATAAAATTCCTAAAACTAAATGCAAAATGATATAATACAAGTGCATGATCTAAGTAAATGCAAACTAAACTATATGCTAATCTAGAGTCTCGTTGTGGTGGTAAGGTGCATAAATGCAAGCCCCTCATGGGGGTACCTCCCACAAGAAAGTCCAGTGTGCCATATCAGAGTCTCGTCGTGGCGGTAAAATGCAAAAAAGCAATGCCCCTCATGAGGGTACCAACCACGGGAAAGTCTAAAAAAGACACCTAACTACGTGATGCATGAGAATAGCTAAATGCAAGGTTGTTTGTCAATTTGGATTTTTCAAGTAGGAGCAAAATATTGGTGTCCGATGGGATGGACACCCGCCTCCAATGTTGCCGAGGCCAACCAACACAACACAAAAATTACAAGTTAGAGAAACAAATCATAATAATCAATCAATGAGAGGAGAGGAGAGGAGGAGACACACACTAGAGGGGAGGGGGTAGATGCAAAACAAGCCACCTAGACACCACTCCGACTCTTCCAATTATCAAACAAAAACAAAAAAACCTTCTCAAAAGGTCTCCATCACATCCTCATCCTCATCCCCATCTTCATCCTTATCATCCCGGTTTCCACTACCACCACCCTCTTCCCGGTTCCCTTGGCCTCCCCCTGTCCCCATGCCGCTGTCCCCTCCCCGGTTTCCTTGGTTGGGAAACAAAAAATTGGGTTGAGCCCAGCTTGGCATAAAAGCGTTAGGGTCAATGTACCCTTGGTTGGCCAGCAAAAAATAGTTCGGGTAGGAGGCATAATAGTTATTAACCCGGTCTTCATGCATGTTCAAATGCATGTTCTGCATTAGACCGGTCAGGTAGTCGCCCTGGGGGGAGATGGTCGGGTCGGGGTGAACATACCCCTGGTAGTCAAAGGGGTAGAGGGGAATGTTCACATAACTGGGTGGGGGGTAGGGTGCATGCAAATGTGGTAGGGGGAAAGGGGGAACATGCAGTGTTACCTGGGGTGCACTTTGACTCGGTCTAGATGTGGGTCGGGGTCGAGGCTGGGAAGACTCTCCCTCCTCCCTAGCACCACTAGAAGCGGCTCTACCACCTGCCATCGCACTGGGTCGCCTCTCCATAGTGTTATCCCTAGGTGAAAAAGGTGGGAGTCTATGACAAGGTATGTAAAAAGGGGTTGCACCCTTAATCACCCAAAGAAAACTCTTATCCCGGTCAAGCCTAATCCAATTCGAGTGGATTAGGGAAGTCTCGTCCAGAAGTGTCCCCCCGGTCAAAGTCACATACGTCCCGTCACTGTTAAAATCAGGGTCAAAGTGTTTAGCCAAAAATGTAACCAAACCCCCCATGACCACCGTCTGTCTAAGTGCTACGGTGGTCCTACCCAACTTCCTCCACCTCCTATAAATTTTATTCATTATGGGGAAGGTGAAGGTATCCCTAGACCCTTGCACATTCAAGTGCGACTCTAAAAGGGTCAAGTCAAGCTGAGTGAGGTTGTTTGGCTCCTGCCGACCTAGGAAGGTGCCTGACACTAACCTGTGCCAAAAACGGGGCACAGGGTGGTGAATTAGGAGGGCCGAATTCCTACAGAAATCGGTCAAAACCCTCCCGGTTAAGGACATCCAAAGCGGGCTCAAATCATAGCCCTTTGGCTCTACAGTATCCCTTCTAGAAGGGAAATCTAACCCCAGGATAGCAGCAAATTCAACAATAGGGACAACATGCGAAGTATTAGCAAGACGAAAACTAAAACACGGTACATTCTCAGCATTTACCAAACTGTTCAAACTACTTAAAATTTCTAGTGTGAGACTCCGGTAGGAGAGCTCATGCATCGAGAATAAAGTAGCCATACCTAAGACCGCGAAAAAATTCCGCATAGCTTCCGTCAGGCCGAGACGACGTATGATGTCGTGGCACAGAAAAACAGTGGGCTCCATCTCCAACCCTTGAATAGCTGCGAAGGCTTGTCTTTGAGCATCCGTCTCAAAGACGACTTCCGGAAAACCCGTAAGTTGCTCAATCTCCAAATCTTCGTTTGCGTCCGGGTTGTTGGACCCGCTGCCTCTCCTCCTCTTTGTAACTCTTGCCGCCGCCGCTTTCCCCTTTCCTTGTCCTGCCATTGTTATCTTAAAGCAAGTTTTTTCCCAAAAAACAAATTGCTAAAAGGAAGCTTCTAAAACGATTGAAAACGCTAGAAAAACCTTCAATTAGCCCCAAAACAACTTTCTATTGGAGTAGAAAGCAAAAAACTAACCCAAAAAATAGATCTCAAATTTCGGATTTTTCAAAACCTAGGGTTGAAAATCGATTTTTCTGGGTTTTTTGGTGTTCGTAAGGCAAAAAAATGGTTCTCAATGTGTTTTTAATTGAAGAAGGATACTTTTTGTGACAATTTGTGGAAGATTTGATGGAGTTTGGTGAAGATTTGAGGGAGTTTGGAGTTTTTTAGTGAGATAATTGGTTGTGAGATGTGTTTGTGTGGTTGTTGAAGAAATGAAGAAAGATAAGAAGAGATAAGAAAAGATAGAAGATTAATGAAGATTCACGGTTCAAGTGATTTCACGACCGTGAAATTGGTCTCATGAGCGTGAGATATCTTTCACGACCGTGAAGCTACAAGTCACGACCGTGACTTGTTTTTGAGAAGTTACTGCATTGCTTTTCAACATCTCACGACCGTGAGATTGGTTTCACGACCGTGAAACTGGTTTCACGACCGTGAGATTGGTTTCACGGTCGTGAAATGGAGAACTCGTGATTTCCTTTGCTTTGCTTCAACTTTCACGGACGTGACTCAATATGACGAGCATGACTCGTCTTTTTCGACCCTTTTGCTTCAAAATCTTCACTCTTTGCTTGATTTCTCACTTCTCCATTATCGTTCTTCCGTTTTTCCTTCATTTCGACTTACAAAAACAATTCACAACACATTAAATCCCTCCCTCACACTCTCATTGATAAAAATTGCACTAAAAATTTACAAAATGAACTAAGTAATGGGAAATTGATTTAATTAATGATTCAATTGGCCAAAAATTTCGACCTCATTATCGTTAATTTAACCAATTTCCATGCAAACTAAAATCTATCGAACATTAGTCAAATGAGTTAGAATTATATACAAATTTGTGATTCTTTGGGGACTTCACAAAACCCGTTCTTGTTCAAGAATTAATGAGGAGTAGTCGGCTTGAGGTACAAAGCTTCGACTACTCCTATGAGAGAACCTTCCTTGTAGAGCTTGATTCGTTGCCCGTTCACTTTGAATCTTTGACCATCTTTGCTTGCCAACTCAAAGTCCCCATATTTCCCTACCTCGGTGATCAAGAATGGTCCCGACCACCGGGATTTGAGCTTCCCGGGAAATAGCTTGTACCTTGAGTTGAATAGAAGAACCTTGTCTCCACATTGGAGATCCCTTTTGAGGATCTTCTTGTCATGAATGAGTTTGGTCTTCTCCTTGTAAGATTGGGCATTTTCATAAGATTTGAGCCGGAACTCCTCAAGCTCTTGTAATTGGAGTAATCTCTTGTCACCGCTCAATTTTGCATCAAGATTTAGTTCTTTGATCGCCAATATGCCTTGTATTCGAGCTCTATGGGCAAATGGCAAGACTTGCCATACACCAACTTATAAGGCGACATTCCAATAGGAGTTTTGAATGCCGTCCTATATGCCCATAATGTGTCGTCGAGCTTTGAACTCCAATCTTTACGGTGCTTTGAGACCACTTTTTCAAGGATAGATTTGATTTCTTTGTTGGAGATTTCGACTTGCCCACTTGTTTGGGGATGATACCCCAAACCGGTACGGTGATGAACACCATATTTGAGAAGTAGTGAGTCAAGTCGTTTTTCATGAAAGTGTTTTCCTCCATCACTTATTAGAGCTCTAGGTACTCCAAACCGGGGGAAAATGATCTTCTTTAGGAAATTGATGACAACCTTGGCATCGTTGGTAGGGGAAGCCACCGCCTCCACCCATTTGGACACGTAGTCTACGGCCACAAGAATGTACCTATTCCCTCTTGAAGAAATAAAGGGGCCTTGATAGTCTATTCCCCACACATCAAACACTTTCACCTCAAGAATCCCCCTTTGGGGCATCTCATTCCTCCAAGAAATGTTGCCGGTGCGTTGACAAGCATCGCAACTTTGGACAAAGTGCTTGACATCATGGAACATAGAGGGCCAAAAGAACCCGGATTGAAGTATTTTAGCAACGGTCTTGCTTGCCTCATGGTGCCCTCCATAAGGAGAGGAGTGACATCCTTTCATGATTTCTTCATACTCCCATTGTGGTACACATCTTCTATACATCCCATCACCGCACTCCTTGAATAACAAAGGATCATCCCAAAAGTATCTCTTAGCTTCAAATAAAAACCTCTTCTTTTGATTGTGGTTGATGCCCGGTGGAAGAACACCACCCACAATATAGTTGGCAAAGTCCGCAAACCAAGGTGCTTAATTTTGGATTGTTTCATGAATTGCAAAGAGAAAATCATCCGGGAATGAATCGTTGATAGGCATGTCATCTTTACTTCCATCATAGCATAGCCGGGACAAGTGGTCCGCCACCGCATTTTCCGCACCCTTCTTATCTCTTATCTCCAAATCGAATTCTTGTAAGAGAAGGATCCATCTAATGAGGCGGGGCTTAGCTTCTTTCTTGTCAAGTAGATATTTGAGTGCGGCATGGTCCGTATACACAATGACTTTGGAGCCAATCAAATACGAACGGAACTTATCAAGAGCAAAAACAATGGCAAGAAGCTCTTTTTCCGTTGTTGCATAGTTGACTTGTGCTTCATCAAGGGTTTTGCTAGAATAGTAAATGGCATGCAAAGCTTTATCCTTCCATTGGCCAAGAACCGCGCCAACGGCATAATCGCTTGCGTCGCACATCACCTCAAATGGCAATTCCCAATCCGGGGATTGCATGACCGGAGCCGAAATAAGAGCTTCCTTTATCCTAGCAAATGACTCAACACATTCATTAGTAAAATGGAAAGGGGTATCCTTGAGGAGAAGTTGTGTAAGTGGTTTAGCAATTTTGGAGAAGTCCTTGATGAACCGGCGATAAAAGCCGGCATGACCAAGGAAGCTTCTCACCCCTTTGAGATTTGAAGGTGGGGGTAATTGCTCAATCACTTCCACCTTTGCTCTATCAACTTGGATACCCTTTTCCGAAATAAGATGACCGAGAACTACCCCTTCATTAACCATGAAGTGGCACTTCTCCCAATTCAAAACAAGACTAACTTCTTCACATTATTGCAACACCAAGGACAAATTATGCAAGCACAAATCAAAATCTTTCCCATACACACTAAAATCATCCATAAAAACTTCCATGATAGATTCAATGTAATCGGAAAAAATACTCATCATGCATCGTTGGAATGTAGCCGGGGCATTGCAAAGGCCGAAGGGCATTCTCCTATAGGCAAAAGTGTCATAAGGGCATGTGAATGTGGTCTTAGATTGGTCAATCGGGTCAATTGGGATTTGGAAGAATCCCGAATATCCATCTAAATAGCAAAAATACTTGTTTGAGGCAAGTCTTTCTAAGAGTTGATAAATGAAGGGAAGGGGGAAATGATCTTTTCTTGTCGAGGCATTCAACCTCCTATAGTCTATGCACATTCTCCATCCCGTCACTAACCTAGTGGGCACTAGTTCATCTTTATCATTCTTCACTACCGTGGTGCCACCTTTCTTTGGCACCACTTGCACGGGGCTAACCCAATCGGAGTAAGAGATTGGGTAGATGATCCCGGCATCTAGTAGCTTCATGACTTCACCTTTGACAACCTCTTGCAAGGTGGGGTTTAGTCTTCTTTGGGGTTGCCTTCTTGGCTCATGGTCATCTTGCATATGAATTCTATGCATGCATAATTCGGGGCTAACCCCCTTCAAGTCATCCAAGCTATAGCCTATAGCTTTCTCATGTTTTCTCAACACACACAACAATGCATTCAATTGATCATCATCAAGGCTAGCATTTACAATTACCGGTTTGCACTTCGACTCATCAAGATAAGCATATACTAAGTTAGAAGTAAGAGGTTTAAGAGAAGGAGCTTGTACCTCTACCGCGATGTCTACCGCACAAGAAGTTTGGATGATAGACTCGAGTCTTAGAAGTTGTTGTTCATCAAGCTCTTCTCCCTCCAAAGTTGCTTCAAGTAAGTCGAACTCAAACCCATGTAACTCCTCCATGATATCCCTTGGCTCCAAAGTCAAGATAGCCTCCAAAGGGTCCCTCATAAAGAAGCTAGGTGTAACTTCTTCAACGAAGGCATCAATGATGTCAATGAAATAACATGTTTCTCCAAGATTTGGAGCTTTCATGGCATTTTGCAAGTTGAATGTAATTTTCTCATTCCCCACCTCAAGAGTAAGCCTCCCGTGTTTAACATCAATCACCGCTCCGGCGGTGTGCAAGAATGGCCTCCCAAGAATAATGGGGATTTGAGAATCCTCCGCCATATCAAGGACAATGAAGTCCACCGGGATGAAAAATTTCCCAATTCGTGCCGGGACATCCTCCAACACACCCAAAGGTTGCTTTGTAGATCGGTCCGCCATTTGAAGTGTAATGTTTGTGCATTTAAGCTCCCCCATGCCAAGTTTTTCACATATGAAGTATGGCATCACACTAGCTCCCAAATCACACAAGGCCTTGTCAATGGTAATGTTGCCTATGGTGCATGGGATGGAGAAACTACCCGGATCCTTCAATTTTGGAGGGGTTGGGTTTTGTAGAAATGCACTACATTCACCGGCGAATGCCACTGTTTCAACTCCACTCAATGACTTCTTCCTTGTAAGGATATCCTTCATAAACTTTGCATAGGCTGGGATTTGAGTGATGAGGTCGGTGAAAGGAATGGAGACCTCCAAGTTCTTGACAATTTCCATGAACTTGCCTAGTTGCTTATCAAGTTTTGTCTTGGCGTGTCTAGAAGGAAAAGGTAGCCTTATCACAATAGGCTCCTCAACCTTCTTGTTCGTTGTTATCACATCATCATTCTTTTCAACAACAACTTGCTCACTTGAAGAGCACTCTTCCTCCTTGTCATCCAATTCAACAACCTCAATTTCAATTGGCCCATCATCTTCCACTTTGTCTCCCTCTCCATTATCATCTTCAATTGGCATTCTTGGTCCCTCATAACTCTTTCCACACCTCAAATGTATGGAATTGGCGGTTTCATTTCTAGGTGGGTTACCTTGAGAAGGTAATTGACCATTTCCCCTAGAGGAACTCCCCGAAGCTATTTGGGTCACTTGAGTTTCAAGCATTTTATTGTGGGCAAGGATGTTAATGATGATAATATCTTTGGCTTGGTTGTCTTTTTGCAATTGGAGAATTGCTTTGTGAATGTCCAAGTTTGGATCCCCAACTTGTGGTTGCATGGGAGGTTGATTTTGTGGTGGTGGGTTGTATTGATTTTGGTTGTATTGTTGTCTTTGAAAGTTTTGTTGATTGTTTCTCATGGGTGGGGCAACATATGGTTGTGGTTGGGGGTTTTGAACATTTTGGCTTTTGTATGAGAGATTTGGGTGATTCTTTGTGTTCTCATTATAGAAGTTGGAGTAAGGGGTTCCTTGCCTATAGGATTGAAAGGCATTCACTTGTTCCACGGACCCTCTACATTCTTAAGGATCATGCCCAAATGTTCCACAACATTCACAAACCCCTTGAGGTAAGCTTGGTGCCATCACCATGGCATTCACTTGTTGCATATGAGGTTGAGTTAATGAGCTTTGAGCTTGTTGAAATAGATCCGTTTGTTGGTCCATTTTGAGGTTCATTGCTTCCATATAAGAGCTAAGTTGAGCTCCAAAGTCGGCTCTCATTTGGGTGACGGAGCTCACTTCATGCTTTCCCCTAGGAGTTTGTCTTGGCCTACTAAATTGTGAGTTATGGGCCGCCATCTCCTCTATTCTTGCCCAAGTTTGAGCATCATCTACTTCCGTGAACCTTCCATTTGATCCCATGATCAAAATTCCTCTAGCATCTTCATAAAGTCCATTCCAAAATTGTTGTACTAAGAACCACTCACTCAAACCATGGTGAGGGCAAGAACGAATAATCTCCTTGAATCGGTCCCAAGCTTCATAGAGTGACTCTTCATCCCTTTGCTTGAATCCGGTTATCTTAGCTCTCAACATATTTGTCTTTTCCGGTGGATAGAACTTTTGATAAAAAGCTAGAGCCAACTTCTTCCATGAATCAATACCTAGAGCAACTTTATCAAGACTCTTCAACCATCGTTTTGCCGCTCCAATAAGAGAGAAAGGAAACAAGACCCATCGAATTTGGTCTTGAGTTACTCCCGTTTGAGAAACGGCATCGCAATAATCACAAAAAGTCTCCATGTGTAGATGAGGGTCTTCACTTGGCATACCTCCAAATTGGTTCCTCTCCACCAATTGGATAAAAGCGGTTTTAGCAATGAAATTTCCGGTTAGATTTTGTGGTACGGGGGTGATGTTTGGAAGAGTATCTTCCGTGGGAATGGAGTGAGATGAGAATTTAGGCATTCTTAAGAGAGTGGGTGGTTGGATGTTTTGTGGGATGGTTGGTGGGATTCCAAAAGGATTCACAAATTCCGCAATCGGCACAAAATCCTCCCAATACTCTACACTTGGATGCTCAATTTCTACCTCGTTACTTTCCCGAATTTCCCTTTCTTCAATTGAAGGTAAAAGCTCCTCTGTTGTGGTAATCGGATTTGAAGAACTTCTACTTGCGGTTTTGAAGACTTTGCGAAGTCTCCTAAAGGTCCTTTCGATCTCGGGATCGATTGGAGGTTGATCCTTTGGGGGAGCTTGCCTGGGCATACAAGAAAACTAAATGTAAACGGTGAGAATGCCTCGAGAAACTAGGTTTCTCAAGACAAGAGGCAAAAAACTAAAGCAAACTAAAAACAATCAAATTAAACATACACCATCCCCGGCAACGGCGCCATTTTGATGTAGTGGAAATTAGTTGTGTAAGAAGGGATATCGATCTCAGGGACGGTTGTTGCTTAGAAATGATCTAAAAGTTGGCTAGAGTCTCTTGCAAGTCACAAGTAATTATGGGTTTGGGTTTGTTGACTAAACTAAGATAACAACAATTAAAAACAATTAAAAACGACAAAAGAAGTCTAAGACAAGAAAGATAATCAAATAAGAATCAATAAAAGGAAGGTCTAGGATTGATGGGTTCAAATGGGTAATTTGGGTTCTAGTGAGTCGGGTTCTTAGTTGATGGGTAGTCAAACTTGGGCGTGGTGGATTGAGACTCTCGAACTTACAATCTCTCCCATATACCGAACCAAGCTAGCTCTCGCGTACACACGGTCGATACACCAACTATATGCAAATCCTAACATATTCCGAGGCTATCGATCTTACGGAAATGTACGATAAACATGAATCATGCAAGATTGTCAAGCAAGCATTTCATCAAACATATGGTATGCAAAAGTTGGAAGAAAGACAATTAATCAACAATTTAACCCGACAAACAAAGATTAACCCTCATTAAAACCCATTATCCCCCACTAATCCTAGATAAATCACTACTCACTCATATCCAAAGGCAATTTGACATTTACTAAAGATTGCAAAAGGAAATCAACAACAACATTAAACATTTTCGTATTAACAATAAGTAGATAACGATAATTGAAATGAAAACTTAATTAAAGGCAAGATTAAGTAGAGAAATTATACCAACTTGGAGAAAGATGAGAACTTTGATATAAATACCAAGATTTTGTCACAAATCTTTGAATATAACCCAAGTTCATACACTAAACCAAGTCGAAATCACTAATTAACCGACTAATTTGCTTAATTAAGGAAGATTAATACAAGATTAAACACTAATTCTATGGAAGTTTCAGATTTAGGGTTTCGTGCCCTTTAATTACATAAGAGGGTCTATATATAGGTTTACAAAATGAAGGAAAGATGGGCCTCGAGAAGCTTCATGGACTGACAAAGTCACGACCGTGAAATGGGTTTCACGGTCGTGAAACACGTCTCACGACCGTGAAACTCCAAGTCACGGTCGTGAAGGAATTGGCAGAGCAAGGTCGTGTTTCACGGACAAGTTCACGACCGTGACTGAGGTTTCACGACCGTGAAATGAGTTTCACGGCCGTGAGACCAAATCCACGAAAATCCTTCTTTTTGGTAAAGCAACTCACGACCGTGAGATGCTCATTCCCCTTCTTCCTTCGCTTGACTTTGTTGCTTCCTTCTCGGTTTCGCTTGCCTTGACTCGGCAGGGCTTTGGCGCGTCGAGTAGGGCCCCCAAGGGTATGTGGGGCCTCCAAGGTATGTCGTGGGTCCTCCGAATGATCCACCTTCTTCTTTGTTGATCAAAAGTAGGTAGAAATCGCCTCAATTGACGGTTTACCTACAAAAACACGATAAAAGCAAGAAATATGCTAGAAGAAGGTAAAACACGTAGACCCCCTGTAACACCCCCAAATATCAAGGTGCCTTACAAGACCCCCTTAGCAATGAGAGTGCTACCATCTCGGTTACCGGTTACCCGAGGTAGTAACATCAAGAAACGACATTTATTTAATAAGTTTATTTGTTAATACACAATCCCAAACAAATGGCATACCATTTGACCAATAATTAAACTCCATACTGAAATCGTAATAACAATAACTAACAAGGTTCAACATAATGAAAAGACTACTAATGTTCACGACTCCAAACTGACACGCGGAAGCTAGACATAATCAGGTGATCCCATCCTCGATCCCAACGCAAGCTAACGATTACTTGTGATCACATGCTCACCATTCCCCAATTGATCACAACAATTTTGTAAAACAATAACGGGGTCAGTATTCGCATATACCGACTAACGTACAAGATAAGTACAAGGCAAAAGAAACCGGAGGGCCACTGCAGCAATTAACTCAGTAGACTCAGGTTACCAGCCTACGTAAGCACCCATTGACCCTGAACCGCAGCCAGAGGCGTCGAACTTCCATCACGACATAGCAAGATAAACCCAAATCATTAATGTGCACATCCTCACGTAGAGGGATAACTACGGGGGCGAACTCATGGTGTGATCCGTCTCCCAACTGAATCACCCATACCATAGTAGCCATCACCAATAACTCTAACTTCATCATTGTCACAACAGTGACCATCATCAATAACTCCAACTCCATCA
Organism: Heliosperma pusillum; assembly: GCA_022085475.1. Classification (NCBI taxonomy): domain Eukaryota; kingdom Viridiplantae; phylum Streptophyta; class Magnoliopsida; order Caryophyllales; family Caryophyllaceae; genus Heliosperma; species Heliosperma pusillum. The sequence continues at coordinate 49,874 of JAIUZE010006408.1, read as the reverse complement.
TTGTCACAACAGTGACCATCATCAATATCACAATCACAATCATCACATATCGTAAATCAACAATCTCATGCCATCAATTAGCAATGCAAATACTGAGTAGGAAACCCTACCTGAAGCAAATTCGGTGATATGCAATCACAATCAAAATCCTTGTTTTATAAAGTCTTATCCTAAACAATCAATGATCATATAATTAATCAATACCAACATCCCTTTCCCCCCAATTCAATTAGGGTTTAATAACAATACTTACCAATCACAAAGTAAAGATACATACCAATGCAATCAACACATCAACGATAGATCGAATACGGCACGGAAAGATTAAGGATGTTCTTGAGGAGTTAAAGGGAGTTTTTGAGAGATAAAATATGGTTTTACTGTGTGATTGTGATTATGAATCTTAACTCCTCTTATAAATCGTTAATCAACCGTCCGATAAATCATCAAAAACCGTTATACTCGATCAAGTACAACATATACTCGGTCGAGTGCCGATATCACTCGGCCGAGTACGATAAAGTTATAAATAAAATATACTCCCTCCTATTCAATCTATTCTTCCCCTTTCATTTTGACTCTTAGATTAAAGAAATGAATTTTGACCACACAAAACACATTACCCCAAACACAAATGAATTTAGACCACACAAACACACACTACCCCACATCCAAAAAAGGAAATAAGGAAGAAAACATGAATAACCGAAAAAGAAAATAGGGAAGAATACCATGAATAGGAGGGAGTATAATTTATAGTTATAAATAACGTATGATGTAATTTTTGTAATTGTATTTGATATTAAATTTAAATAATTGAAAGTAAAATTTGACTTTGAATATAATTCATTGTTATTTTTCGCCCAAGCTCATATTCTAATGAATCTTTTTCAGTCTTTCGACCCCTCATTCCTTGTTTTTAGGAATCGATAGCGTGTGTCCGACGAGTGTTGACGTCCGACACAGTGTCGGACACGGGATAACTATTTAAGAGAAGTGTCCATGCTGCCTAATTTATGACCTCCACCATCACCGTGTTGTTGGGCTAGGTAGTCCAAAGTCCACAACCCATAAGGCTTCGAACACAAACTTCTGAAAATAGAGAGAGCGCGGGAGTATTATTGTTTTCACTAAGTACGCAACACAAGTACGCAACACAACCAGAAGACAAGGGAAGTAAAGTGAGAGGGTTTCCAAGCAAAAATGAGTGTGGGTGAAAGAGATTTAATTGTTCTTGGCGAATTCAAACCTTTCGGACTAATCGCCGAAGCTCTCGACGGTAAACCTCCGGAAAATTCCAGTAGTAACAATGTCGCCGATAAATACGACTACTTTCTCTTCGATTCAGAGCTTACTAGAGAGCGAGACCACTTCGGCTTCTCCGTTTCGCCGCCGCCTTCTTTCTCCTCTTCCTCCGCTGCTGATCACGAGATTTTCATCCGTGGCGATAGGTCTCACTTTATCAATCATTTCATTTTTCATTTTTACTTTATTTTCTAGTTAATTCCTAATGAAATGCTTTGTTTTAAATTTTGTTGTTTCTATTTGGCTGTTGATAATTAGGTTTGTTTAATTTTGTGTTGTTTGAGAGAAACTGAGTGTTTTTTTAGAGCTGCAATTTGGTGTTTGCAAGGTTAATTTCTGATTTAGGTGAAACTTCATGGAACTAGCTATCGCTTTATCGATCTTTTCAATACAATTCTATTGCTGTTAGTTCAGGAACCCCTTTATTTTGGTTCTGCTGCAATTATTTGGCGGTTGGTGATTAGGTTTAGTTTTGGCGCACAAAATCTTATTTGAGGCGTCTTTTTCCATGCTATTAGGTTCATTTGATGCTAGATATCTTAGTTGTGACATAGCAGAAGGCACGAGGTGAAGTCGCACACCATATAGACACGAGGCACACATTTCTTGGAAACAAATTTCTTTTCAAGATAGGTTTTAGACAATATGTTTGTTCTATGTATATTAAGGAACATCAACATGTAAAGGAGTAAAAGCTTGTGATAATATGCCAAAGAGAAGAGGATAATAAAAGCACTAGAAGAAAAAAATGTTTAAATTGCATTGTAGTGCGTCTCACGTTTCCGTACCTTGTCTTATAAGGCACACTTAAGGCGCACCGAGACGTTTTGGTTGAAAATGAAGAATAAAATTGATTGAAAAGTGAATTGTCCTACATCGAGCAATGTAAGTACATGGAAATTAGGTATTCTGAAAATGCTTCATCCTTGTGTTTCTTTTGATGTGGTGTGCCGCTTAAATCTAATTCCTCACGTTTTGTATTTAACTAAGGAAGCGGAAAGGGGTAGTGAAACAAGAAATATGATAGGAGTCAGATAAATATATGACTATGTCAGGACAATTCATAGGTCAAAATGATATTTTTTAACTTGTAGCCTGTGTGTTGATTATGGTCTAATAATCATTAGTATGAGCTTTTTCCACCCTTGGAAGTGTGTTGTTTGAAGCACCTGAGAGGAATCTCTTTATATACTTCAGGATCATGTGGATAGCGGGATCACGTGTGTACAAGAGATTTACCCTCAGCTCGACAGTCATTATGGTACACTTTCATTCTTTATCCAACATTATGTAAATTGTACATAAATGTTACAAGTTTCGCAGTTGTGCTTAGTAGTTTTCTTCTTTCCCTATCAAGGCGATGTATTGTACTATAAGTTTGCATTTTGTTATGAGGAAGCTACCAATAGTTTACGTATCGGTCGCGATCACGGTCGCGGCAAAGGTGTCTCGGAATCACCCCTGACTCAATTGCACTCCAAGTCGCGATTATCGCGGTGATATTTATTTTGCAAGCGTTTGTAGATATTTTATTATCTATTGTCTATTTCATATAAAGTTTAGATTATATTTAAAATAATTAATTTGACCAACGCTATACAATTTTAAGAGCTTTTCATTACAAAATTTGGCCGGGTACAAGTTATAACTCGTTCATCGCGGGCCGTATTGGGCCGAGTGGCTGATTTTTCCCTATTTTTAATTTACTCGATACAATGTTTGGGCAGATGGACAGTAAAATGCAGTGTGCTACACTCCTGCCTTCTCTAGTTGCTTTTCATTTTCCTACAGAGACCAATGATTACGTTGACTTATGTGCTTTATTGACTTCTCAGGCTTGTTGGTGTCATATGGCTCATTCACCTGAGGCTGTACTCTGTGTATTACAAGTAGATGCTTTGACAATTTTTAGCACATCCGGTAAGCAGATGAGTTGATCCAGTTGTAACCCTGACACTTTTGCAATATCTAGGGATTGCCTGAAAAGACCAACAATTGTACATGTTATTATTATTATTTTTTTTATCATTATTATTCACTGGATCATTAGAACTTGGAAGAAGTTCACATGATTGTTTCTAATCAAAACGCGGATCGCTGGTGGGTCACACACTACGTGGGGAAGCATTCCTGGTTTAACGGTTTCATCTTTGCTGAAATCAGCATTTTCTGTCAGCATTATGCATAGAAATTGAGTATTACAGTTTTTTTTTTGCTGCAGGTGAGTTGAGATCAATCCCGCTTCCTGGCATGATCACCTCGATATGGCCATTGCCCTGTGGCCTGCTTATGCAGCAAGCAGCAGAGGGGAACCTCCCACTATCTTCTAGTCCATTTTTAAGTGCTAGAGATATATCACTCTCAAGGAGAGAAGTTCACCTTAGCCCCCAGCAATGTTTAGGGTTTCCGACCATGAATCATATTGGCAAAGCAAATCTTGCATCAGTCTCTTCACATCTCATTTTGAATGATCCGCTCGAAGAACCACAGGTAAAGAAGTTGATGCTGTTCTCTGTCCCCTGCTGTCAGCTTTGCCCCCACCTCCATCTCTCTTGTTTTTTATTGACAAGATGTGTACCACATAGCTTACTAGTTTTTTTTGAAGTATATTATTGGTTGTTTATTTGACTCCCCTTCCTGGTAATATTACTGTAATTGGGTTGGCAATCCATAATTTAAGTCATCTGGATTTTCTACTATACTTCCCAGCCAACATTTGTTGGTGAAAGAGGCGAAGTACTGATGAAAGACTTTGATGAGAGAACAATTTGGAGCAGTGAACGCATTCCTGTAATTGCTTCCTATAATAGAGGTTCCTACTATCCCTCCTTTTTCGTTTTCTGAGGTAATCAAGAAATAAATTAGGATTTCTACTGATTAATTTATTTTGTGCCTTGTAGAGAACATGAAACACTCTCTTTGGCTAGTTAAAGTTAACTCTTGTTCTGGACAAGAAGCAAATTCTAGTTCCAGTTTTAATGGCACTCAAGTGTTTCCAAAACAGTTCTCATTCCAGAGAATCTGGCACGCAAAATGTTCTCAAACAGCTGCCACCAAGGTAATTCCTGTTTCGTTCTCTCTATCCCAGGCTTTAGTTTTTTGAAAAGCCATAAGTTGATATGTGGCAATCTGGACTGCTCTGATTCATTGTGTTACTGCTGGTTTAGCAATTTTGCAGGTATAGAGGAATCCCATCTGTAAAACTTAATCACAGATTGAATAATTTGAATTCTTGAAATCTTTCACATCCGTCCTTTTTTGTGAACCATTTATGCCTTTTGTCAATCTATCTTATGTAGTCTGTTTTTGCTTGCTGGCTTCACTGCCTGTCTCCCTTCATCCCTTTTATTCTGATGTTGTAGATCTCGTTGTCATGTACTCATATGAGTTAGCCACTGAAATGGAGTATAAAATTTGTTGAACCTTCTGGTTTCACTAGTAGAGTTTTGGTCCCTTGTACTTCGTAAAATAAGGAATATTATTTTGCAGTTATTTTCCCACAGCTGGTTATTTCTTGCTCATGGAGAAAGAGTGGAGTCATATAAAAAAATATTAAAATACTTTAAGCTCTTTGCGCCTGTTATCTGCTGACATAGTTTTGTCTTCCAGGTTTTTCTGGCGACGGATGAAAATGCTGCTCCAATTATTTGTTTCCTTTTTCAAGAGCAGAAAAGTTTACTGTGTACGAGGCTTCAAGTTGTTGAAAAGAAGGATGATATACTTGTTGCCATCAAAACAGAAATGAGTTGGAGCATACAAGCAGTTGCAGCTGAACCTGTTTCTGTATTTCACCCAAGGTTATGCAGTGCCTAAGGCTCGAAATTCAAGTGCAAAATTTTTGTTCATTGTTTTGACTGCAAGAATGTTTCAGGGTAAAGGTCGGGGTGCTTTCATCTGAAGACATCCTTGTTTTGGATCCAGAGAACACGGTTTACCTTTACGTATGTTGAATATAATTTATTTATTATTGCTTTGCAAACAATAAGGGATTTTTTTTTCTGTATATTGAAAGACAAAGATGTTCATTAGAGGACACAAATTGGTAAGGAACATCTTAATGGAACAATCTACCATGCCAATTGCTTTAGATCAGTAAACTTGTACCCATGAAAGACCCAATTCTTCCATCGAGTATTACCATAATAAAGGAGGGGGACCTTACTTAAGTCTCATGAATGTTCCGAATATTTATAATTGATCTTTGTCCCTTGTTAATCTCTACTATATACTTGTAGGTTCTGGTGCAAATGAGTTGAGAACATGTGATTGCTATACTGTTCAGTGACTAACAACATTTAACAGATTATCTTTTGTAATGGATGTCATCCCCTTGGTGTCTTTTTGTACCTAGGTGTTGTGTCGTTTAGTTGATATTCTATTTTACTTGTCAAGAAAAAAACTAACAGCATTTAATAACTGTATTTCCTTTTTTGTGGCTGATAGAAATAGAAGAATGCATGATAATCCAAGGGACTGTTTTAGTTTTTGTTTATATCCCTTCTTTTTGTTATTAGGTATCACCTTCTTAGTGTCCCTTGACCCCTTCGGTATATTTCTTATCACTGCTTCAGACACTGAAAATTTACCCTTTTATCCTGTAACCCTTACACATGAATTAAAATATTTCAAATCTCACCTTAAACTCATGTCAGATGATGTAACAAGGATATTTTCTCTTGATACTACAGATATTTTCTTTTCTTTTGCATAAACTGTTCATGCTCTCTTTTGGTTCCTTACTCATCCATAGAGTAAAAACACAATTTTGTCTAACATATTCTTGTTATTACAATCGCAGTCGGGGAAGCAGTGCCTTTGTAAATATATTCTTTCTTCTCATTTAGACCAACATTGGCTTGAAGAAACTAACAAATATCCTGAGAACAGATCTACAAGAAATACAAAGATTATAGGATTGGCTGATGCTGTTGGGTCCAGGATAAATGTAATCTTAAGCAATGGACAGGTACATAGAAACTCATCTTTTGTTTGTCTGTTTCCTGCACAATCGTCCGCATAAAATTTCAACATTCTTATTCTGTTTTCAATAAAAAGGATCATACTATCTTGAGAAAAAATGGCTTCAGAAACTTGTATGCCCTGTGGTGGAATTTTCTTTATTGATTGGTTTTATGCTACTTTGATGCTTGTTATGTGATATTAGTTGAAAACAATATGGTACCGAACTCTGACATTTTCTTTTTTTAGCCACTGTAATATTTTTCGTCCTTGATCTCTTTCATGATTTTTTTTTTGATATAGTTTATCACCAATTCTCATTGAAGACGGGCACTTTTCGTCACAAGCTGAAGATAGGCTAAATGTCGTCATTTTAACGACAAATGTGACAATTTGTCATGACAAACTGTTATAGCTTAGAAAATTGTTCTGGTTACATTTCGTCTTAAATGGGTCACATTTACCCCATCTTCAGCTTGTGACGAAATGTCACCTGTCTTCGGCAAGACTTATTTTTTGTTGTGTTGGTCTTGTTGATTGCACTCAAATACATTTATTCTTTCCATCATAATTGTTTGCGTGCCTTGCTATTAATCTTCCTCAGATGATAAGATGTGCATTACGAAGAGGTCCTTCATGTTCCTTGACAAATGACTGCATAATGGCAATGTCTGAGGGTCTTAGTTCTCCATTCTATAATCATTTCCTGAAGCTTCTTTGGGGAAATTCTGAGACTGCTGATCTCTCAAACTCTGACTCCAATCCTGATTCTGAGTGGGATTCTTTTAAATCTATTATACTGCAACTGTGTGGAAAGTCTCAATCTGTTTCAGTGAAGGACTCAGCTCATGATCCCCACTCTGCATGGGAGTTTCTCATTAATAGCGAGTTTCATAAAAACTACTGTGCTCATAACTTCTTCACTGGAGTGGCAACTGTTGTGTTGGATGTGAAACCAGAAACAGATTGCTTTTCATTGTTCAACAATGTGTTCACACCGGAAGAGCTTTCCATATTTTTGACCGAGTGCTTGGATTCTTTGCATGCAGTATATGAAAATCTTAAACTGATTAACCTTCGAAAGCGGTAAGTTGTACTCATTAATTAATGTTATTGTTGTCGTAAGTATTTAACCAATAGATAGACCATAGACCATAAAAATATTAAAGTTGAACATTCAGGCTTTCGCGTGTATCGTCTTTTCTTGAACATTTGCGCCCTAACTAATTCTTCCATGAGCAGTTACTCTTTGATGCTAGCTGAATATTTCATTCACAATTCATCATATATGTATGCATAATTCACCACGGTTAGTTTAAGTATGTTTTTCGTCATCCAGCTTTATTTCTTTTTATTTAGGTCTTCCAGAAGTTTTTAATGCTCTATCATGTTTTGTTTTTTGGTATGTGGAGACGTTTCTTCTTCCTTGCCGTTGTTATGTGGATGCTGTCTTCTGTCTTAAAAGATAATAGTAATATCCCTGTCTTCCAACGTACCTTACAAAGTATGTAACCCGAGAAGTTAGTTTTCAGTTGTCTTTGATTGTAAATGATAGAGGTCTCGATAACTGTGAGGAAACAAGGCGTTGAGAGATAGTTATAGCAGCTGATTTTTATGCCGTTGCTGTTTGGCAAATAAATTGCTCCCTTCGATTCCTTGGAAATGCCCCATTTACTTATGGGTTATGCTTTTTCATGGTCACAAATTGCTAGATCATGGACACAATTTACACAATTTTAATTTCTCTAAACTCACCTCTAACCTTTCCCTAAAAAACCCACAAACACTGCAACCCAATACCACCGCCACCCACGATCCCCGATGTTGACCATCGGCTACCACACACCACCGGTATAACTCCAACAAAAACCATAGCGCCCTCGTCAAACCCACGACGCCAGCGACCAGTGACCAGCAGCTCGCTAACTCTTGCCGCAACTCTCTCGTCGGCTCCCATTACCATCACGGCCCTCCCGCTCCACCTCCATCGGTGCTATTATCCTCAACCCAATCCACACGCGTTATCTCCCTTCAGACACCCAAAACCTGCCTGAAAGGCACGTCGTTGCCCCACCGTGCCCCTTCCATGCCATCACGCTCCTTTTTCCCGCAGGCCATCACCACCCTTCCCTTAATTGAACAATCTAAAACCTAATCGAAAAATAGAAAAGCTTATTGACAATAAACAATTAAGGAGGATGTTGGTGCATATAAATCAATGAATAAAAGAATAAATGAGTATGGTCAAAGAAAGACCGCTGCTGATTGCTCCGATTGGATCGGATCATCTGGGTTTGAACCCATTTGTGTTGTTAGTTTTACAAAACAACAATTTTTACTCGAGTACAAAATTGAGTATTAATTGAAAAATATAAAAAATCAATCCCTTAAGTGTACTTTATCGATACAATGAAGCAATTAGTTGTATGATTTAAGTTCTGAGATTTTTAATTGAAGATTTTTTGGTTGAATTTGATTAAGTTTAGGAAGCGAGAAAGTAAGGAGAATTTTGGTTTCTTTTTTAGATGGGAGGGGTAGAGAATGGAAAAATTATGAAAAAATGTCCATGATTGAGTAAACTGTGTACATGAAAGAGCAACTACGTTACTTTATGCACAAGGATTAAGGTTGTGAGTGGGGTGGTGGGTGCCACCAATAAAGTAGGAGGATTTTATTAACAAAAACATGCCCAAAATAGAAATGTGGCAATTCTAAAGAATAGGTCGAAAATGGAAGATGGAGCAGTTCCTAAGAATCGGAGGGAGCCAGTTATAGTAATGTAGTAGTCTGTAACCTTATTATTCGTATGTGCGTCATAAATATGATTTTTCGTGGGAATAGTTGCCTATGTGTAAATTCCGGATTGGTTTTCACAATATCTAGCTGAAAAATATGAACTCAACCCTGCTGAATAGTGGGAGAATTGATTATTTGGTAAGTCATATATAGTCTACATTATGATTTGAAATTTTTTTATTTAGACTTCTCTCGGTAATTTTGGCGTTTAGGTTTGGATGTTGCTGTATGATAACGCCTTCTTCTTTTGCTCAAAGGTGTAAGTGTAAAGCTTGTTTGAGTTTCTTTGCTGGTTCTTGCAGGGATTTGGAGCGCCTAGTCATTCTTTTATCTAAAACTGCTAATCTTTTGGGAGAGGAGAGCTATGTTGACTATTATATTCGTGATTTTCCTTTTCTCTCCAAAAAATTGAAAAGATGTGTGCCTTCTTCTTCACCACGATCTCCCCCAAACTTATACAGATGGATTGAGAGCTGTTTAGTGCATGGACTCAGCCTTACAAACATAAATGACATTCCGCCTCTTGTTCGTAGCTGTGAAAGCTCTGCTGTTAGCTGGTCGCGTAAAGTGATATCATTCTATAGCTTATTCTCAGGTGCAAGTTGCATCGGTAAGAAGCTTTCTTCTGGTGTATTTTGTAACATTGCATTAGGTTCATCATCAACTTCGGAGGAGAAAATGGTCCTGGCAATGGTTGGGGAAAAGTTTGGTCTTCAACAGCTCGATTTATTGCCTATTGGGGTTTCATTACCCCTGAGACATGTAAGCTAGTTCCTCTAGAACTTTTCATATAATAGCTCATGATACTAAAATGAGTGTACCTCTGAGACATTTAAGCTAGTTTCTCAAGAACTTCATTAATGGCCCATGATACTAAAATGATAAGTGATAAAAGCTTCATAGCTCTATACTGTTGGTAGGGGTTTTATCTACATGTATCATTGTCAAATTGTTTCATAGCTCAATATCTCCATTGTTGATGTCATTATTCTTACGTGTCTTCTGTAGGTAATTGATAAGTGCCGGGAATCCCCTCCTACTGGCTGGCCTGCTGCTGCATATGTTCTTCTTGGACGAGAAGATATGGCTTTGTCTAGCATAGCATACCTTAACAAACATAAAGAGCCTGGAACTCAAACCAACAGGCATGTGATTTCAATGTCTGCACCATATATGCTGCAGCTACAACCAGTGACGATTCCCTCTACAATATCAGACACAATCGGGATGGACACATTAAAATTTGAGGATGTAAATTCATCTGATGATTCTACCATTGACGGGATGGATCATTTATTCAATTCTAGTACTCAGTTGCGCTATGGCAGAGACCTACGCCTGAATGAGGTTAGTTTTTAGTTTAAATGCTTTCTTTCCTGCTAGAACATAGCTCTTGTATTTGTCATTGGAATGGAGCGGAGAGTGAAAGATATTTATAAATGCCACATGATGAATATAACGCTTACCTGACTACAGTGATCTATTCTGGGTGTCTGTTGGCCTGTTTGACTCATGCGTATGAGTTAAACTAAGTTTAGGCATGACTACATGATTTTAGAGTACTTTTGGGATTTAGGCATGCCTCGAACCCGTGGTAGGGAAAAAGAGAACAAGACTATTTTCCCAGGTGCGGATTTGCTTGAATTTCCGAGGAAGAAACAGGGAGTGGGAGAGGGAAACCCAAAATTCAATGTGTAAAAACAACTCCAGTATTCAGTTTCACTTGTTTGAGGATTTTTCTTATTTTGTGTGATAAACTATGTTCTACAAAGTCTGTCAATCCGCGGAAGTCATACTTGCAGCACCCATATTTTAGTATGAAGGTAGAAAATTCATTTGATTCCCCCTTCCCTGATTTTTTGGATGTTTTTGTTTTTGTTAGATGGAAGGTGATCATGAGTTGTTTCGGTTGTATGCCACGAGGTCTCACAAATTCATATTATCTTTTGGTGGGAGTTTATGGAAGCTGCTCTGCTTTTTTATAAAGTTTTTGATTGTACTAGGTTAGGCGTCTTCTGTGTTCTGCAAGGCCTGTGGCAATTCAAACTTCGACAAATCACACTGCATCAGATCAAGATGTGCAGCAGGTATAAACAGTTTAATTATACCTTTAGTTGTAGTTTTTGATTTTCTCTCTTTTCTTTGTCCGTTTCACTCTCTAAGGAGAAGCAGGTGTTCAAGTCAATATCTCAAGATGTGAAATAAATGACTACAAATTCTCATTGAAGACGGATCGACCCGTCTTAAGTTTAAGACGGGTCAAATCCCCCTCACAAAGGGCAAGTGAGGTGCAAGTGGGTGGCAAATGGAGCCCCCTACTTGTCCCCCCACTTTCCCTTTGTGAGGGGGATTTGACCCGTCTTAAACTTAAGACGGGTCGATCCGTCTTCAATGAGACTTTCTGATGAATGACCAGCATGCTCCTCTTTCTACTGACTTTTTTTGCTACTGTTTTGCTTAACTTGTCTGATTTCTGTGATGATTTGTTTCCTTGTAACTTTGTACTTGTTGCAAGTGTTTTATGTTTAGGGAACTCTTATAGTCTTATGCTAGACTAGATGAGAGTCATGAGCAATCATTTTTTTTCCGCATATGTGAGTGTACCTAAAGTTATAGCGTGTTTTACATCTCTATAATGCTGTAGTGTATGGACATAAAATAAAATTCTGCTTAGCATACAAAGCGGGAAATTCTTTTCGTCAGAAGGCTAACTTGACCTAGCATCGTCTTTTTATCACGGCAAATGTTTCTAACTTTTAACAGTAAGATAGTGTAATTTACTGAAGTTTGACTAGCTTGTTATCAATGCCTATAAAGTGCGTGGACATTGCGGATACCAGTATGTTGCCATTCATTGAGTCTTCTTGCAACTGTGGATCGGCATTGTTTACTCCAACACATGCTGTTTGTTACTTTGTTGCATTAGTTTTTGAAGATGTATTTTTAGGGTATTTCTTGTATTATTTGCGTAGCCTATTTGGTTGCTTTTGTTTTTTAAGCTACACAGTGATTACTTTTAATATATAATATATCTGAACTCTCTCAAAAGATGGCAAAGATACTAAGCTTGATAATTTGCAAGTAATTGATGTTAGTGACATAGATGAATGGATAAGCTCAGCAAATAGCTTGGGCGGCACGCTAATTATTTGTTTGGAACATCTCTTACTTTTGGTACCTTTTTAGATTTATGGATGAGTTGAATGATCTTGTGCGCTGGGTGGTCCACATGGCTTAGCCTGAAACTTGTATGATCAGAGAGCTCTCTCACTTTTTCTGGTTTGCTTCTACAATAATACACACCTCGAAATCCTAGACTGCGAGATTATCAAGGATATGATTCTGGCTTTCTACACCATTCTACCTCTTTATGTATGATAATTTTATTAATTATTAACCGCTTTGTGTTAAATTTGATAAAGGGTTAAGGTTGTGTACACCCCACTCTCATACATTATCATAGATAAGAGGCTTGGAGGCATTGAGGAAATGTTGTTTTTCATTTAGTAGTTGAAGGAAGGAACTGAAACTGTACATACTTTTTTTTTTTGGAATTGATGTAGGCTCAGCTGTGGCAGTTTGCACAAAGGACTACTGCTCTACCATTTGGTCGCGGAGCCTTCACTTTGGCTACTTCTTGTACACTTTTGACAGAGGTTCAAATTGCTTCCTTACAGTCACGAAGTTTGTGATATCTTTAGTGTTTATGCCCATGGTACCGATATTGATGACCAATGAGGCTTGTACAAACGATGGTGGCTTTTAACTATTGTATAGTAGTAAACTGCCTAGTGAGTTGTGACATCTCACCCTCTCTTATTTTAATTCTTTGCAGGCACTCACTGTACCAAAGCTTGTGTTGGCTGGACGCTTACCTGCTCAACAGAATGCTACCGTATGTTTGTGCTGAAATATATCTTTGATAAGCATGCCTTGTCACAAACATAAATTTTATGTCATGTTTTTGTCTTCACTACCACTTATCTAGGTTGGGTTATTGATATCAGATAGAGATATAGGAGTATGACAGTGTTTTGTTAATCCCATATATAGTGGCACCAGCGCTTTACATTTTGTCAACATCATGTCTATTGCTTCTGTTGGAGCGTTTCATGTTGGGTATGCATTTGTTCTTATACTTGCTAATGGGAGAGTAAATGTATAAAATGTATTGGATAACATGGTGTATATGTGCAATACTTGAGCCATTTCTTGCTTTATAACTTTTTGTAGTCCTTTTTTTTACAAATTTCTTGACCTAAATTTACTTTATCATATCATCTTTCAATTACATGTAGTCAGATTCTTGAGACCATGATGTTTGGCTTACATGGTTTTGGGTATCTTTAGACTTCAGCACACTCGAGAATGGTTTCATGCTGTGAATATTTTCTTGTAATTGCTAATTTATAATATAATGCTTTTGTGCGGTTATGAATTCAGAATTGTCTCTGTATGTGGTTTTCTCAGCTGTCTGGTCTCTAAACATGATTTAGACTGTGATTTTCCTAAATAAATGTCCAATGTCTTTGTTTTTCATTGGTTTAAATATTTATAATAGGTAAATTTAGATCCGAATATAAGGAATATTCAAGAGCTTCGTGCTTGGCCGGAGTTTCACAATGCAGTTTCTGCTGGATTAAGGCTTTCTCCATTTCAGGTTTTTTTGGGTACATTGCATTAGTAATTTAATAGCTATTGTCTGTTGTTTGTTTTGCTTTATTACACTGCGTGAGGTGTAAATCAAGAAGATATGACAAACTTTATTTTTTTATTTTTTTATTTTTGGAACAGTGGTTTTACTTTGAATTCAGTAAAAAAAAATTTGCGGACAACTGCGAAATATATTTCGTTACTTCCATAGCCAAACAAAAACTCTCAAGTTTATGCAGTTCATAATATGTACCCAGATATTACAGACTTAAGTGTGTTTCGAAACATGAAAATGACAATTTAAAAAGTAACAAAAGGAGTATTTGATTTTGTTTATGAATATAGGGTTTACTGAACTTTTACTCATATTTCTTGCCTGAATACAGGGAAAGATGTCACGGACCTGGATCAGATACAACCGGCCTGAAGAGCCAAATGCTACACATGCAGGTCTTCTTCTTGCACTGGGGTTACATGGACACTTAACTGTTCTATCAATATCTGACATATTCCACTACTATAGTGAGGTTTGCTTCAGTTCTCTGAATCTTAGATGAATGTGACTCAAACTTGTTCTCTTTGATTGTCTATTCTAAGTAGTTTTTTGTTCAAGGCACAACTTCCAATCCTGATTCCTGAGTTTGTGGCCAGTTTGTGCTTCGAAAGTTATTATAAGGGCTACGTCACTTTGGCCTTTCATATTACACTTGCGAATGCTTTACCCACCTGGACATGGGCATGCACAAAGGACACTTCATTTAAGCCAAAAGCAAAAGAGTATGTCATTATATACCTGGATCCGACTCAAGGGCACACTTGTGTCGGGACTTCTAAGTGTTCTAACAAAGTCCGGGTAACATAGTGCTAGGGTCTGGAAGTGACACGTGGTTTTCTGTGTGGTCCCTGGTAGGAGAAGAAGAGCGATTAACCCCATTTCCTTTTTTGGGTTGATTTGTGCGGTTCAATTCAATTGCATGTGGGGTAGTGTGTTATGTGTGGTCCAAATTCACCTTCTTATTTCTTGTTCAAAAAGGAAGGGGGAGGTTAATGAGAATAGAAGGGACTATTATATAATAGTTCAGGACGGTCTGGATCACTAAGTGGTTGATGATCAAAATGCTGCACATAGCAGTTGGGACTTAAAAGACGGGACTCTTAAGAACAAGATAACCAACGATTTGGTGTTTCGGTATTTGATTTCTTTTTTCCGGTATTTGATTTCTGTCAACTGCAATGTGGTATATTTTTAACTTTTCTTGTGTTAAAAAGTCTTCCTTCATGATTCGAAGTACAAAATAAAGAAACAATCAGATTATATTAAAATACTGTTAGCTCCAGCTGGATTATTATTTCTAGAAGCTGAATCTGAACTCTTGATGGGGACACACATTACCCTCAAAGTTGCTGTGATTCTTTTCTTTAGGTGCCCCCGAGTTACCTAAGGGACCAATTTTGAACCGATTGAATTTTTTTTATCCATAACAGTGATCTTTGATAAAAGACTGTGTCATTTAAAAGGGCACCAAAGGAGTAACATCCATGTATAGAGAAGAATAGCGTTCATGCTATCTTTGTCCAGTTAATTTAGGATCATTTTCAAGTTTTTATGTTGAATTACCAAAATTGGCCTTCTTCAAATTTGTTCAAGAGGATTTCTAGAGTGAAGGTTGTATTCAGTTAAGAGTATTACTATGATATTTTCATAAAGTTAGAAAGGAGTCTACTATTTCGAAGCAATCTAATATGGTAATGAGGCCTTTTAAACTGAGGGAGTAATGACGCAATCAAATTTTTGACAACATTCCATAGCCAATTTAATGTATTGCCCGTTGTCTTTCTGTTGCTGGATCATGCATAGACATGGTGTTGTCGAAGCAATCGGCTACGTTAATCTTGAATGTTGTTTCCATTAAGCAGTTTCCTTTTGTATTTAGGGACATGAAAGCACTACTGTGGGGTTAATGCTTGGTCTGGCAGCTTCGTACAGGGGCACCATGGAGCCAACTGTTTTCAAGGTGATTCTTATGACTATATAGTGGAGCTTATTGTGTCGTAATAATATATGTTTTCAATGTCCTATGGTTTAAATCTGTGTGTATTGGACGATTGATTACTTTCTTGCACTCCTACCTGCGCAAGCCATGCCAATTGCGCTTTCTTAGAATGACATGGTGAAGGTTATAGTTAAAGGCATAGAGAAGGGACTTCTCAAGACACTAGAAAGTCATGCACTTGAATTATATGTTATGTCTTTTCCTTGAAGCTGACATTCACTTTTCTTTGGGTTCGAAGTATGACAGAATAGAAAAATGAATACCAAACTGTCTACACTCCTTATGTAGTGGAGTAGCAGCTGATTAAGGCCATTATCACACGGTTTCTTCACGGATTATCCTCTAAAACTTGGGAGATGTTGCATTTTCCCTCTCCCTTACCCTGTCATAGACGAGTACCTTTAAGGCACCAAGCATATTGGTACAATGTTACTTTTCACAGTCAATTATGAGTAAAAGGCCTCTCCAGACCTTGGAATCATTAGATGCGAGGTATCTAATATCAGCAAAAAAATATGAGTTACAGTGTTAGTTTCAATTAAAGTATGAGTTACAGTGTTAGTTTCAATTAAAGGATGAATGCTGTTCTTCCCGTGTTACCAACACAAAGCAGTGGTTTCTGATTGGCCCAAGATGAAAATTGCGCTGAGAAACTTCAGAATAGAAAGAAGCACGAACACTTTAGTGAGCCATTTTGCTTTATTCCATCATAATCTGGAACCAAAGAGTAATGAGTCTTTGGCTTTGAGATATGCTAGTATAAAGTAAATACACTTGCCAATATGTTTATAATTATGCTGTGAAGTTACCGTTGGTCAATGTAATAATACTCTGAAGTTACCCGGTTATAGACAGGATTCATTGAGATCTGGGGCAATGTTGTTGAAGAATAATCTTGTGAACTCGATATTTGTCGAAGACAATGGCCATGCCAGAGTCCTGCAATGCAAGTTGAAGGGGCCTTTTGTGTGTCTGTGTGTTGGGGGGGGGGTATTTATGTCATTTGCCTTGCTGTTGCTCTCATGATTTACATCACTTCCTGTTTGGAGACATTAGTTCCTATCTATTGACTTTGATGGGTGTAGCTGCTATTTGTTTCTGTTTCTTGCAGTCTTTCTATGTTCATCTACCCGCTCGTCATCCATCTTCATTTCCGGAGCTTGAAGTTCCTACGCTTCTCCAGGTTGTTACTTGCATCACAGCTCTGTTGAATTTTTTCTTAGCAATAATTGGGATGGTCCTGAAATTATTGTCAAGTGAGTCTGTCTGATATTTGGTGCCTGATATAAGCTTATTTTTATTGGCCGTAGTCCGGTAGACATCATATAAATTTACGCTAAGGCCATATTTAAAAAAAAGGGATTTTCTACATGGTACCCCCATGTTTTTGCGATTTCTACACGGTACCCCATCACTTTTCGAAACATACATGGTACCCCTAACTTTTATTATTAACCACCGCCGTAACCCTAAACTTATATCCCGTCAATTTATTCCGTTAATTGATGACATGCTAGCTTATTTAACCTTTCTTTTTTATTTAATCACATAATTAACCTCTAATAATATTAGATTGTATCTAATTTAGCATCATACCTACTCCATCTCACATCAAACATCTTAAGTCATGACCCCTCCCATAACCACCTTAACCTCGTCGAAAACCATCTTAACCTCACCCTACCAAAACTTCATCTTCCCTCTGCGCAAGTTAGTGTTGGTGGTTCGATTTGAATTGAGGAGGTGGTAGAGTGTGGGGATTTGTAAGGGGTGGTTATTGGCAAGGATGAAAATCAAAAGAATAATTATCGGTAAGGGTAGTAGTGACTATAATGAACATCAAAATAATTTTATTGGTGAGGATGATGGTATGATGAGGGTGAGGCAAAAATTTGGTGGTGTGAGGAAGACTGGGCGAAAGTTGGTAATGCTATAAAAACAAGTGTGATGGTCGGTGATATCATGGACGGTCGTGCAACGAGAGCGTGGCGGCGATAGTGGGGGTGCGATGAAGAAAGGGTTAGATGGTTGATGATTTAATTGTTGTTGGTGGGAAAAAGGGGTTAATGGTAGTTTAAGGCATTACTTAATGGAGCAACTTCACAATTATTGACGGAATGAAAGTTTAGGGGTAGAACGAAAGCTACTGATAAAAGTTAAGGACACCACATAAGTTTCAAAAAGTCAGGGAGTACCACATAGAATTCGGAAAAACACAGGGGCACCATGTAGAAAATCCCAAAAAGAAAATATTTTCCGAAATAAGATGTGAATAATGATTTCCTATTTGTTACTGCCGTTAGTGCTATCCTTCCCTTCTTTTCCAAAGCAACAGAAATAATTGTAATGTGGGGGAAAAAGGCCTGTCTCGGTGCAAGATGAAAGTAAATGACATGTCTTGGGTTGGGGTTTATGTTCCTGTCGGTTGCAAATTCCTCTACTCTTTTCTCATTGAAAGTGATACTTTAGAATTGAATTATTCCCCTGCACCCCTGCTTACTTTTTTTTTTCTGCAGTTACCATTCGGTATAGTTAAAAGATCGGTGTTCTTTCTTATCATTATAACTGGCCTTTATGGCTTTTTTGTTCTTATTTTTTCTCTTTGGCTGTTCTGCAGTCTGCAGCATTGATGTCTGTAGGCCTCATCTTTGAAGGATCTTCGCATCCCCAAACAATGCAAATGCTGCTGGTATTGAATTTATGTTTTCTTCTATATTTTTTAGCTGCCAGTCTGTAACTTAAACAAATAATATGCATTTCCTATCTGTTAATTGCGTATCTATCTTTCTTATATGTTAGTATTTCTACTCAATTTGAAATTGACTATTGTGTTGATACAATATTGGTAGTTCTCCATGGAACCATGATTCAAACAACCTTCAAAATCTGACTAAAGAATTCGTTATACCCATGGTGTTACAATTGCTAGAAAGTGGCAGCCTTTGTTTTCGTGATGTGAAGTGTAGACGAGGAAGATACCTTTTATTGTGTGGGCTTCTTCAGTAGTTCTTCTTGTCAACCTTTGAGATTTATGTGGAGTTATCGGACTTTTTTTTGGTAGTATTTTGTGGATTTAGGTCACTTGTTTTAATCTGGAGGTGTAAACTGAGATTTGTATCTTATGTATAATTTGGGTGTGGAAGTGGAATTTCAAAGTTGGTATGTGCAACCACTAATTCGCCGTGACATGTTAATTGTGTTGCAGGGTGAAATAGGTCGTAGAAGTGGCGGTGATAATGTGCTAGAAAGGGAGGGATATGCTCTTTCTGCTGGCTTTTCACTTGGACTTATTGCGTTGGGTATAGATTTGGTTATTTAGTTTTTTTTTTCTTTTCTTATTTCTCCAATTGTATATTTGTGCAAGTGATTACGCATCTTTAATTTCTAGGTCATGGTGAAGATAAATTTGCTTTTATGGATACATTGGTGGATCGGTTGTTCCAGTATGCTGGTGAAAACTGTAGTGTACGCTAGTGGCCTATCCTTTTATTGATTTATTTTGTTGCTTAGATGAGCAGTTGAGGACAGAGATATTCAAATTGGCTGTCCTTTTAATTTTTGTAGGGAAATTCACTCTTGAATCCAGTGACCGATGAGAACTGCCGGGGTGCTGGTCAGGTATTCTATGAGCACCATTGAATGCTATGGAATACAATTATATTTTGTTGCATAGCTCTACTAATATTTGGAGCCAGGGTCCCTGTCTGTTGGCTCTAAAATATGTTGGAATTAAGCATGATGACCCAGTAAACAGTCTATAGTTCTTATATTGTGAAGCAGCAGATGCTCATTATGGGTCTAAAGTCTAAACAGTATCTTCGTGCTCCCATCACATGGGTGAAGCAGCGAGCCTCTGATCTCATGGCCATTGGCAAGAGCCTTTACGACCATGGGGTAATGTTGCTATATTTCTATTGACTTTCTGTAGAATGCGAGGTCATTAATACTGGTGCTTTTTTTTGGGATCAATGTCATAGATGCTGGACGGTGTTCCTGTCAATGTTGATGTCACTGCACCTGGAGCTATTATTGCTTTAGCTTTGATGTTTCTCAAGGTAAGCATTATGCAGTTTCACATATATGCCAATCACATACATGCACCTCTTGGAAGCTATGAAAGAAAAATTATTTGTTTTTCCTAGAAGAGACATAAGGAAACCCTTGGCCTAGAGGTAACTTTGCTTATATTCTTATATGGCAAGTTCTTGGTGCGGGGTTTAGTATGAAAAACTGTTTTAATGGAACTACAAGAGAACGCTTTCGCTGGACTCTTTAAAGATGGTTCTGCCACTATTCAATGAGATTAAGTTTGTCAGTAGCTATGCTGGAAAGTATTTCAGTTACCACGGTTATATGTAGTACAATACATTTCAGATAGTTTCTGTCAGTCAGCATAGTAAATTTATATCGGAAGAAAAGGCATTAACCCCGAATACACTATCAAATAGGAGTTAACATATTGCAAGTACTAGTGGGTGGTGTCACTTTTAAATTGGAGTTAAACAAATTTTGAGTTCTTCCCCTTTCTCTCCCTGTGAGAGTGAAAATGACCTGGTCTCTGATCTGTCTACTTTTGGTTACCAAATAGGATTTTACCATGGATCAGTCCACTATAACATGGCACTCCCAGATCTAGTAGTAGTAAGATTTTTCAGACACTGGCTCTCCAACAAACCAATCGCCGTGAAAACTTAAATCTTTTTCTTGGAGGTTTGATTTGCGGTCAATTTGTTGATTCTTGAAAATATTCCCAAACTCTAGTGGCTGCTTCAAATCATGTAGGAGCTACGCAAGCGATAAGGTGTTGGTCTAATGGTTGAGAATAAAGGCCTCTACTCTTCGACTCTTGGCCATGTCTAAGTCGTGTGTGAATGGGATTTCTTGGATTAGTAACTTTATATTTTGGTGGAGCCCTCATGCCTTTTAAACATCTTTTTAGTTTTCAAGTTACAACTAAATAGTAGTTCCTCGACTGAAAATCAGTTTGATGACCGATGAGGCTGAAGTCAACAATTTGTCATGTTATGTTCGAAGGTATATTTTTGTGTCTGTTATATAAAAAATGAGTTTACAGTAGCAAGTTTCTCAAATGACTTCTCCTTTCAATTATTCGTGCGTATGCTATATGCAATGTGTGATCATACGAGTAATGAACTGCTCACCAACGATGATTAGGTAGTAGAGTTTGGCCATGTGAGACACATAACAAATGATGCGCCCTTGGCGGCTTGAAAGGAGGAGTGATAGAATTACTTCTCATAAAACAAAAATGTGCATGATAAGAGAAAAACCAAGAGACCTTGGATTTGCATGACTGCAGATTATGTTACCAACTTCCAAAAGGCGTCCGTGACTAGAACTCCTAGTCACCCCGTTATTCCATTATTCCTAACTCCTAGTCTTTTTTAATACAAATTTGTTACCAAAAATAGTGCGCCTCACTTCCAAAAGGCGTGCACTTTGACTTCTTAACGCCTTGATCCACCTTGCACCTCTTCAAGCTAAGCTGTCTTCTCATTTTGTTCATATCACATGCATTTTTTTTACGTATCTTATTCTGTTATACTTGTGTTCTTCCTTCTCTTCACTTTTTCAGCGCTTTCCACTTTACAGTGATGGTTCTACACAGAGTTTGATGTTATAGCCAACCCCCAGATCATATGGAATTATTATTTTGCAAACTTATGAAAGACTTAGCATGTTGAAACTGATTTAGATTAGTCTTGCGCTTTTGAAATTTTAGATGAATTCCCATTAATGTACACGATTCTAAGAGGTCGTTGGTGCTACGTTGACTAGTTTTTCCAGACATTATTTAAAATTTGAGTTTTTTGTTCTACGTTTTGGCAGCCTAATTAAAGCCTTTACGTCAGACCATTGTGTTTTGGTGGAATGTTGAGCTTCTACACACGACCACGCTGTTATTTTTATTAAATAAAATTATTTTGCACAAAATTGGAATCTAGATTTTATATTCATTTTGCATTTGGTTGAGTTGGCTGGTTACCTACTATCGCGTGTTTTTTATTTGTAAAGCCGGTGTTTTCACACAAGAAGCATTTTTTTTAGCAGGTGGTTAGTTGTTACCTTGTGGACCTCGTGTTGATGGTTGAAGTATAGCCTTATTAAAAAATAAACCTTATTTGAGGCTACAATATATTGTAAAGTATGACATCTTGCTAACCTTGACTCCTGATTTTCAGACTGAATCAGAAGTGATAGTTTCCAGACTTTCCATTCCTCGTACAAATTTTGAGCTACAATACTTGAGGCCTGACTTCATTATGCTTCGGGTCATAGCACGGAACCTGATTATGTGGAGCAGGTTTGTTGCTCACCATTAATATTTTCAATAAAAGTGCTGGTCGTCTTTTTGAAATTTAGTAGCTGCTTTATTCTTTTGCAGCGTTAACCCTACCAAAGAATGGGTTGAATCTCAAATCCCTGAAATTGTGAAAAATGGTGTTGAAGCTCTCGGAGATGATATAATTGATATGGAGGGAGGAGATGAAGAGGCGGTTGTGCAGGCGTATGTGAATATTGTCACCGGATCATGTATATCTCTTGGTAAGTTGAAAAATAGGTTTTTTTCCCTCTTTTGTTCGACTAAGGTTGCAGAATCTTGAGAAGTAATCTTCGGGGCTAATGCCAGCCTTTTTTTTAACTATAAATGAATTTCCACGTTATGTCTTATGAGCGGAATATCTCGCATGGCTGTGGTTTAAACTCCCAAGGAGAGTCACTTATCGGCTCCTTGGTAACGAGCAAGCAATTGCAAACTCCAAGAATAGTGCTAAAATTCGTATTTGACAAAGCAAAGATCAATTAAGCGCTATATATGTGGTGAAGCACTGGAGGTTTGTCAAGGTTGAAAGAAGTACTTAGTTTATAGTTGTGACATCCAGGGCCTGCGTTGTCAATATAAAAATTCTTCTGCGCCTTCCTTCCACTTCTTCTGACGCCACTGTTTTTGTAGGCAGTGATTCTTCATAGTATCTCTCTCCTTAATACACGAAGTTGCAGTTGCTAGTTGTGGTGCTTTGATCTCAAACTTGCTAGTTAGTAGGGCCTTTCACAGTTCACAGTAGATAGAGAGCTGGAATTCTCTATTTCTAGACATGAAACTAACTTGATCTAAGCATGTGCTTTGCAATTATCTCAGCTGGTATGACGAGTATGTATAAATTTTCTTGGATCAATATGCATTGGATGTCTGAAACCAACCATTAGCTAGAGTAGCCGTCTAGGTTAATTATATGTTGAAAGCAACCTAAAGAGGGGACATCATGTTGGTCCCTAATCCCTATACTAATACTGTAACATGCTTGTGAAACAATAAACTAACTTGAGCTTTATCCAAGCACTGCAGGGAATAAAAATATACTTTGTATATATGTGTACATATATGTTATTTTCTACTGTTTAATATTTACTGTTCTCATTGTTTCTAAATGCCATTTCCAATATTTTATTGAAAGGTCTAAAATATGCTGGGTCAAGAAATGGCAACGCTCAAGAACTGCTGCACAGTTATGTTGTATACTTTCTGAATGAGGTTTGTGTCCTGCATGAATGATTTTGGCATGCCTGTCAGTTCATTATCAGTTACACCTTCTAGCTGTGCAGATCAAACCCGTGTCTTCTTCAGCTAGCTGTATATTTCCTAGAGGGTTGTCAAAATTTGTGGATAGGAGCACGTTGGAGATATGCCTTCACCTTGCTGTCCTTTCCCTGGCCATGGTTGGATAAACATGGACTTATGACTAGTTTCTTCGCCTAGATTTTAATTTTGTCGTGTATTTCTGCTGTGTAATAATCGGTTTTGGAAGCAGGTCATGGCTGGTTCAGGAAATCTTCAGACATTAAGATTGCTGAGATTCCTCCGCAATCGAAACTCTTCTGATGGCCAAGCTAATTTTGGCATTCAGATGACTGTAAGATTTTAATTTCAACATGTTGGCCAAGCTAGTTTATTTTCACTCTTCTACTGGATTTGCATCTCCATGGCAGCCCATGCGTTCTTTTTCCACAACATTCTCAAATTTTGAATTACGCTTTCACTCTGTTACTCACAATTGTCAAAAACTCACATGCAGAAACACACATTCATATAATTGTTTTCTGACTTGAAAGCCCCATTTGAAACTTGTCACTTGGTGTTTTAGGTAAGTCTGTCAATTGGCTTTCTGTTTCTTGGAGGAGGAATGCGATCATTTTCAACTAGTAAAAGTTCTATCGCTGCGTTGCTAGCCACTCTTTATCCTCGTTTTCCTACTGGACCAAATGACAACCGCTGCCACCTTCAGGTATTTTGATTGATCAGAGACTGATTTGTTGTTCAAATGGTAAGGATGAAAATTGAAGTAGTCTCCATGTACGGTGACGTCAACTTTTTTTCCTTGGGTCGTGGCGGTGGTGGGTGTGCGGGTTAAAAGGGGGGGGGGGTGTCCGCGCTGACTAAAGCTTGTATTTAAATTTGAAGAAAACAAAGAAGATTTCGAGGGTAGTTACTCGCGCCTGAACCTAGCCTATGGCCTACGCTTTAGGCAGAAACTCATGCCTTGACCAGCAAAGCAAGCCTCCAAGATAAAATCGCATAAACACTGTCAACTATAGACCCCCTACTAAATTAACGGGAAGAACAAGTACAACATGCAAACACAGAAGCATCTCTGTGAAGCAGCTTTCTTTTATTTACTTCCGCATGATTTAGGTGGAATCAGGAATGGTTGGAATCTTGGAGATAAATGATCCAATTCATAATATGTGCTTGATTTATCCTTAGTTTTCCTACTGGATAATGTTCTGCTGTTGTGATGATGTTTGCTTTTGTACAGGCTTACAGGCATTTATATGTACTTGCTACAGAAGCTCGGTGGATTCAAACAGTTGATGTGGACACAGGCTTGCCAGTGTATGCCCCTCTTGATGTAACCATAAAAGAAACGCAACATCATGCAGAGACAAGTATTTGTGAGGTTACACCTTGCATTCTTCCTGAGCGTGCACTTGTAAGTTCCAGCGTACCCTGAAGTTTTTATTTATTGTTATGGACATTTGTCTGCTACAGATGTGCTTGAGCTGTTGTGGAAAAAAAAGAAAATATGTGCTTGGACTATAGCATCTACTCCCTCTATTTTGCAGTGTTCCTCCCATTTGACTTCTGCAGGCTGAAGTCTCAAAATATTGACCGTTAAAATACATTTTAAATTTTTTATTGTGATGCTAAAATATTTACATTTGTCATCAAAAAGTTTAAAGTTTTTGTTTTATACTTTTGAAAAAAATGATTTAGACTTAAAAAAAATGGTCCAAGTGTTGTAATTAAGTTGGTCTATAATCAGATATAAATAACATTTATCAAAGAAGTTCCTACTAGAACACTGTAGTCAATATTCCATTTTTTGGCTGATTATATTTCTGTTTGTACAATATCCTCCTAGAACACTGAAGTTCCGACTAGGTTGATCAATTAAAAAAAAATTCACCGTGCACTAGCTTGTCTACGTTTGTGACTTGAATTTCTATGTATCTTACAGCTAAAGAGGGTTCGTGTTTGTGGACCTCGGTATTGGGCCCAAGTCATAGAGCTTGCTCCTCAAGGTAACAATATAGATTTTATAGTGTAAAGGATGTTCACTGATGAGTTAGATGATTCAAGCTTTGGGAGCTAATGTTTTCACCAGCAGATAAACCTTGGTGGAATTTTGGTGACAAGAACCACCCGTTCAATTCTGGTATTATTTATATCAAACGAAAGGTCGGAGCATGTTCATATGTTGATGATCCTGTGGGATGCCAGTCACTATTATCACGAGCAATGAACAAGGTTCACAGTGACTTTTATCAGTATTTCTTAGTTTGCTAGTCTCTACAAAAAATTTCTTCACATACAATTTTTTCTTCGGATGCAGTTTATATAATCAATGAGGTTGATTTTATGGTGCAGGCATTTAGATTTAAAAGCACGAGGTATCGTGCTCCAAGTCTGAATCCACATACTAAATCAGGTTCCAGTAATGTTGCCCAGTTAGTGAGCACATTTTCATCTGATCCAAGCTTGATAGCATTTGCCCAGCTTTGCTGTGATTCTTCCTGGAACAACAGGTAAATTATGGAATTGAAATTATGATTTGTTCATTTTTCTGGAACAACTGGCTCCGCTTCTTTTCATTATGAAGTGGCAGTCATTTGTACAATTATCGGAGTCATTTGGGTCATTTCCAGCAGAGGTTAGACTGCGTGTATTCCACTAGCCTTTACCTCGCTATTTTGGGGAGCCTTTGAGGCATTACGGTAATGTTACATTTTATGCGAGTGTATAAATATAGTCCCTACAATATATGATACTTTTCTCACAATATGCCAGAAATGAAGTAGTTTTTCTTTGTTTCAGGACATGATTATTTGTAAATGTCATTCACGTGCTTTGTACTTGCGTCAGGCGCCCTTATCGTTCTGGCAGTTTTATGCTTTTTCTAACCGATGATCTGTGCTTTTGTTTGTCTGGGTGATAGGTCAGACGTTGATTTCCAGGAATTCTGCTTGCAAGTTCTCTTCGAATGTGTTAGTAAAGATAGGCCAGCTCTTTTACAGGTACACTTATCTGGTTCTCCTTCTCCTATCATGGAAGTTGGCGGCTACGAATGGGAAGACTTTAGTTCAGTACTTTGAAGTTCACCTTAACTGCCTTAATTACACAGTATATAAACCTTGAAATGCAACAGTATCATGCTTATCAAATAATTAACCGAAAAAGTACTAGACCCTGTTTTTTCAGACTTTTCAGTTGCTATAAGTTAAGTTGATTTGATATAAGTTTAGGTAATCCAAGTTTAATTAATTTAGGTTGAATTAAGTTAAGTATATTTTGCTAATTTAAGTTGAGTTAAAGTAAGTTAATTGAAGTTTAAGTAAGTTAAAGTAAGTTAAGTTACGTTAGGTTGCGTTTAATTACCTTAAATTAATTAAACTTGGATTACCTAAACTTATATAAAAAAATCAAGTTAACTTATAGCAACTTTAGTTCCGCTTAGTTAAATTAAGTTAAAATTAAGTTATACTTTACTTAACTTACATTTAGTTGAATTTACTTGAATTTGATCAAGTTTGATTACGTTAACTAATTGAGGTCCAGTTAGTTTTAATTAAGTTAATTAAAGTTAATTAGATTAAGTTAAATAGTATATATTCTTGTATAATCATGCTTTGTTTACTTTTAAAATATTTTCAAACACTAATTTTTACTTTTATTTTATTGCTACCCCTCCGTAATATCATGATAGTCCCATTTCTTTTGGGCACATTCTTTTTGGAGGGAGTATTATATGATAGATAATATGAAAAGTGGGCGACAATTAAAACTAAATGAAATTAATTATGTGTTTGGCCTGATTTTTGGAAGTGCTTTTAGTAGCTAAAGCTTAAACTTAGTCAAACACACAATTTTTGCAAGCTAAAAAGTGTTTTTAAAAAACTTAAAAATCAATTTTTATCCCTTAGAAGTAGAACCACCAATTTGATGCTTCTACTTTTTCGTTCGTAATTTAATTCTCTACGAATAGACACCCATCTTGATATACTTTTAATAAAAAAATTTTTATTTTTCATTCGATGACGTAAAAAAGCTCTTTTTGGAAAACACTTTGGTAAAAGTATAGTCAAATACCTTTTACATACACTTTTTCCTAGAAATAGTTTAGCAAAAAACTCATTTTGATAAACAAAAACAATTTTTAAAAGTTAGGCCAGACAAGCTCTAAAGTAATCCTAATTCTTAACCCTCCCCACCACCAATATTTTACCCATTTACAAACCTCAAGACCACCAGCCTACCATTACATGACAACCTCAAAACTCAGCAGTAACAATCACAGTCCCTAAGAACCACCACCAAATCCATGATCTCCATTATACCGACTTGCTCCGGCGGCCTCATGAGAAAAGGTCTTGAGGCTAGAGATCAGTTAACTTGAGTGGGGTAGAAAAGGCTGGAGAACGTGATACATGCAAAAAAGGCGCCAAGTAGGCTGGGGGAGGACGGCCGTCATTGGCGGCTGAAGGGAGAGAATATATGGTGGGCGGTGTGGAGGAGAGATATGGTAGTTGTCGGAGATATTGGTAGGTGGTGGTGAGGGGGGATTATTTTTGGGGGGTCGGTGGTGGTTTGAGGAAAGAGAGTGAAATTTTAATTAGGGCTTAACTATTAATCTGGGTATGTTTATGAGGGTGTAATTGAAGTTTAACACTGGCACCTTTCTGTAATTCCTAGAATTCACTAGAGCAATTGGGTAAGAGATCATGCCAAATATGGAAATAAAAGAAATGGGAACGTGGGAACATTATGACATTCCCAAAGGAGTATAAGTTTGTATTTTATATCTATGTTTTTGTAAAAGAAAATTGAGTTTTTATTTTATATCCAAAAATTCACTCGGTGACGGTTTTAAAGGTTGATTCATGTCAACCGAACCCAAATCATTTTGGGATTAAGGCTCTGTTGTTGTCGTTGCTACAAGATAATTTTAATTAAGTTTAGTTAGGTTTATTGAAGTTCAGTGCACGTCAGTTTAGGTTGGGTCTATTAAGTTCAGTTTCATTCTAAGAGAACAGGGGTGCAGGGCTTAGTGTCTTCTGTTACTTGCTTGGCCATGCTTGGCAGGTTCACATTGGAGCTTTACTTATCATCTAAAACTTATGCAGGTCTATATATCTCTGTATACAATGATCAAATCTATGAGTGATCAGGTGACACAGGATGTACTCAGTCTCTGTGATTCCCTCTCTATGTCTAATCTGAAGGTATTGTGTAAATGAAACACTACACTCTATTCTTCTCCCCTACCTTTTATAATGTAAATATTTAGTGCATTTCTTTTTAGTTTTGGGGTATACGGAACCGGAAATTCATTGCTGTGAGAGCCCTTCTCCTCATGGCAACCCTTGCTTTATAACTTTCATTTACTTGCCATGTTCTGCGATCTATCTAAGTAAGCAAATAAAGTATTAAACTAGTACCTCCGTAATTGCCTCTTTCCCATTTATTTTGTCCCCATTTGACTTGATGGTGAATTTATATCCACTTTGACCACTGTCCAATTATGTGGATGTAGAAGGTAAAATTTTTCATGTTTAACTTGTCGAAATTATATTTTTATACTCCCTTTAATCCATTCCATTGGTAGCAGTTACTTTTAAAGGTCAAATTTGGAAAACTTTAACCGTGAATTCACTAAAAAGTATGAAACTTTGAGAGACGAAAATAACATATTTAAATTTGCTATGAAAATGTCTTTCATAAAAGTAGTTTCTGTAAAAAAAAAAATGAAAAAAGAAAAAAAAGCTATGTATAAATGAAGAAAAATATGGTAAAAGTGATGCCTTGAAAACCACCCAAAAGAAAATGTCATAAGTGGATTGGATTGGAGGCTATACTATTGTTATAAAAAGTCGCAGCCATTGCATAACGCGAACTACCAGTCAAAATTGACATTTCAGTATTTTACCACTAAAGTCAACTGGGAAAGTGATGATGAAGATTGGGTTGAAGGGAGTATTTTTTGCAGTGATTTCTCTTCTTGTCATCTGCATTCTAAAGCTTTTGCCCTTTGTTACATTTTTGTTTCTCGTTAATTGCAAATCTCCAATTAAGACAGTTTATGTTCGCTTTCTCTAAAACTTAGCTTGTGGTGGCCTACAATGAGGCCTTACTAAGAGGGAGATTAGCCTCGTCAAGAGAAGGAATCATCCAACAAAATTTTCTAGGTTCTCTAAGGAAGAGAATTGAGGATCTCTTCGGGCATTCTCACGAATTGGAGTCCGATTTGCACAGCTATCTGATATCTGGGAATTGGCCACAGGACAACATGCAAGATATAAAACGTTCTATTCTACTTTCATGGTATCTTCAGTGGTTTTGTGTACCTTCTCCATCTACATTGCAGGCTACCATGGATAAAATAAAACACAAGACTGAAACTTCGCTGCCTGTCCCATTGTTGCGATTAGTGTTTCCCCATACTCATATCCGTGTGATTTCCGAGATCAATAAGCTATTATCATCTGGTTGAATTGATGGAAAGGCTTATTATAATTTAGTACCTTTTGATAACCGCACAAGGTTTATTGAGGCACCTAATGTCGAAGCATTGCTTGGCCGGACAGGCGTATCATGGCTACTAGTACCTCCGATAACCGCACCAGGTCTGGGTATTCCATCTAGGTGATGGTCATTAGCTCTGAACCATGCTAGGTCATCGAGTTTGGTTGGCGCTTTCAATGGTACAAGGTGATTATATAATTTTCTGTGCTTTGGTTAAGTATAACGTTCAACTGAAACCTGTATATTTTAGGACTTTAAAGCTAAATGATCATCTATTAAAAAGCCCAGATGTATCATTCTCTTGATGTAGCGACTAGCGGATAACTTGCTACTCTGTTAGTCCTGTTATGACTTACAATCTCTGGTCTTTAAAATTTTGTACGGAACTTCTATTTATAGTGAGAAGTTGCATAAGTTGCATAAGTTGCAAAGTATTAACTTTTATGGACTCAAGATACATTTGAAAGGTTGAAAAAAATAGTCACTATGAACAGAATGTCTCCTATAAATGGCAACATACGAAATTCTCATTAACTAGTTGTAAGTAGCGATGACAATGGATAGGATTTATATTGGAACTTATAGGATTCATATCCAGTTTTTTTTATGTCTTATAGTGAATCCAGATCCGCTCTAGATCTTAAATTCTCATATCCATATCCCGATCTACATTATCTTGATTGGATCTGGATTTATTTCGTATTGGGTTGATAGTTAAAAAAAATCAATTATAAATACTAAAATATTATTTTTAGCTTTACTACAACTTAAAATATATTTTCTTAGAATACAAATATTAGAAGTAAAGTTGTAAATGTATCGAATAAAAGTTTCATAAAATAATATTAGTGGTAACAAAGTGTTTTTTACATTCGAAAATGGTAATGAAAAAACATAACCTAATTTATGAAATTTTCTTAAGAAAATGATAGAATTTTATGATTTTTTAAAGAGTAAATTATAAATAATTCCCTTATACAATCACCTTTTTTTAATTAACTTCCCTTTATAATTTTATTCAAATAATTCCCTTTTAAAATATGTTTTCATACAAAGTAATGATACTTTTCCTAAATGAGGTTTACATTTGAATTTTCATGCTGAAAACAATTTTTTTTTTTATTTTTCAACTGCATAAGATATTGAACTCTTATCTACTTCTTTAATTACCATATAGTCCAATTAAAATAAGAAACTTCGCTTATAAGGTTGAGATTGAGTGTGTATGATTTAAGTGAAATAACAAAAAGCTTAGCTTATTAGGTTTTGAGAAAAGGTATGGAACAGAGATGGGGTTGTGAAACAAAAGTATCTTGTAGGGATTATGTTTTAAAGAAGGGTAAATCGATTAGTTTATAAAATAAGTCTAATTTTGGAGAAGTGACATTGATGTGTATAAAAACATGTTTTAAAAGAGAGTTATTTGGATAAAAATTTATGAAAATGAGTTGTTTGAAATAGGTTGAGTATATAAGAGAGTTATTTGTATTTTACTCATTTTTTAACTTGTTTTTTATTTTTATTTTAAAATTTTAAAAATGGATCTAAGCATAGGATCTAGTTCTTGATCATATGTTCCATATCTCATCCGTTTTTATGCATATGGTCGATCCATATCCAATGGATAAAAAATATTGCTATCCAGATCGACCAATACGATATGGATTGGATTCAGGATCCATCGTCATCCCTAATTGTATGTATGGATTAAAACCACGGCTAAAATTGAATATAAATATAAAACAATTACCAATTATTTTGTATTTGACATTAAAATAATTAAACATCTTTATTTTTTTTTTTTACAATTGGGAACCAATCGTTTTACATTTTTAATAATATGGCTCACTAGTAGTACGACTCACTAAGACTAGAGAGCTGGCCAAGGGTGCAATTTGCACGAGCCATGCCGGGCTTGAAAGTGGGATGGATTGGGGGTGGGGTGAGCCTGATCCCATCATATAGGCTAGTAAGTGTGGGCTTGGAGCGGACTAGGTGGGTGTAATACCCCGGCTCACCCGGAAGCCTAAAGTTAGTCCTTCCGAGTGGGCCCTAGTGTTACGGCCTGGTTTCCCGAGATAGTGCATAACAAATCGATAATCTCAAAACACAAATTTAATCAACATTAATGAAATAAATGTCCAAGATACAATTATGGTCGACTAAAATACAAAATAAATACAGCTCATATAAAAGCTAATACACTAGCCATCGTTCGTGTCCCATTCCTATCGTCATAGTCCCGAGTCATCATATCAACGATACCTTCTAAGACATATCTACTCACCATTCGCCGGAAATTTCGAATGGATAACGGTAGAGATACAAGACAATTCCAAAACACGGTCAATCAACATATACATAATCAATCACAATCGGAATCGTAATAAAATCATCACACATATCTGGTGCCATCAAGTAGCGTACCCCGGTACCACCAAGTAGCGCACTAAAACCACCAATCGCGATGCCATTAGCTAGCACACCGCCGTGTCCAAGGCATGCCGTAAACACAACGAGCCTTACTGCCGTAAGTCACCCCTAGACCAAGGTCATAACCACGTGCAATGTCTCTTCCATGGCGGGACCATGAAGAGCGACCAATTGAGTCTATGTACCTGGTATCCCGCTACTACCTCTCCATATAATACACCTCCAAACACCGTGACCGCAGTCACCCAACTACACATACACAACTCCAGTTAACATATCACAACTGTGTCAGAAAACAGTACACATCTCATCAATCACATATACATCTACTAAGTAGGATTAACCTGCCTTTTAACATTCCAAGAAAATCATCATCAAATAGTAATTCAATCACATGAATGATCATCAATGGAATCCGGATATCGAATCAATCATAATCAACAAATAGAATGAAGATAAGATCTTTTAATCGAACACGTTACCTACAATAATGATAATAATAACAATCACTACTAATTTTACCAATAACTAAACTACTACTACTATTCTAACTCAAATCCGACACTAGACACTAACAATAAGAATGATCTTATCCAAAACCACTAAGAATCCCCAAAACTGAGAAAATAAAGGAAATGAGAAGGATGAGATGCTGACCAAATGACAATAGAGGAAAATAGAAGAACAATCCAACATGAAAGCTCAATGATCAACAATCAAGGATGAAGATGAAGGATTTAGAATGAGTGATTAAGATTAGGGAGAGTTTAGAGAGAGATAAGGTCAAAATGGTCAAATGAGGATTAGCACAATATGACCCCTTGCTCAAGCTAAAGAATACATTTCCGAAATAGCTGAACACGCGAATTACTTGGTCTAGTGAGGCTTACTCGACCGAGTTCAGAGCCACTCGGTCGAGTGACAGTGAAGACTAAACAAAATGACCCATCAGAAAAGTACCCATACTCAGTCGAGTCACGCACTTACTCGACTGAGCAACCTCCAACTCGGTTGAGTTACTCCCATAATCGACCGCCTACTCGTTCGTGACTACTCAACTCGACCGAGTAACCAAAGACTTGGTCGAGTAAAAACTCAACTCGACCTCCAAACTTAAACATAATCAAGTACTCGTCGACTCAGACTTTAACTCGATCAATCCAAGACAAAAAGAGACACGAGTATTACAGTGAGTTTCCCTCCCTCCCTCCCTGTCTCCCTCTCTATTGTTTTAGGTTATTGGTTATTTAACTATTTGAGGATTAAAAAAAAAAGAAAAAGATAGTGAAACTATTTTTAAAATAATGCTAAAAAAAATAAGTATTTGTCGTTTTGGGCCGGGTTTAAAACTATTTATCAAAATGGTGTCCACGTAGGATCGGATTTCGCGAACCAAATCTAGTGAGTAAAAAAATGAAAACTTACAAAAATGGACTAAAAGTAAACACGCCATTGGGAATGGCGGGTTCTCTTACAGAGACACGCCATTCCCATTGGCGTGTAAGTGAATAGTAAATTTTTTATTTTTTTATTATTTTATTTTAAAAAAAAAAAATGTTTTTCGAAAAAAAAAAATTAAAGACACGTCATTCCCAATGACGTGTTTGTTCCGTATTTCAGGTTTTGAAAACCCGAGCCTACCTTGACACCATTTTGATAAATAGTTTTAAACCCGACCCAAAACGACAAATACTTATTTTCTGAGCATTATTTTAAAAATGCTTTCAAAAATAGTAGAGTTTGATCGGAATTAATATTAACTCCTTAAAATGATATCAAATATATTTCTTTGATATTATTTTTAAAATTTTAAAATTACAATAAAGAGTAAATTACAAATAACTCCCTTATATAATCAACCTTTTTCAAACAACTCCCTTTTATAACTTTTTATCTAAATAACTCCCTTTTAAAAACATGTTTTTAAACAAATCAATACTTCTTTTCCAAAATGAGACTTACATTTTGAATTTTTCAGCCAAAAACTCAATTTTTTCATTCATTTTTCACTTGCATAAGATATTGAGCTCTTATCTACTTCCTTAATCATGAAATAGTCCATTAAAATAAGAAACCTAACTTATAAAGTTGAGACTTGAGTGTGTATGATTCGAGTAAATTAAAAATAAACTTAGCTTATTATCTTTTGAGAGAGGTTTGGAATAGATATGGGGCTATGAAACTAAAATATCGGTTTAGGAATTATGTTTTAAGGAAGGATAAGTCGGCTTTTATTAAAATAAGTCTAATTCCGGACAACAAGGCATTAATATGTATAAAAACATGTTTTAAAAGGGAGTTATTTGGATAAAAATTTATAAAAGGGAGTTATTTGAAAAATATTGATTATATAAGACAGTTATTTGTAGTTTACTCTTACAATTATTAGGATGTCTACGTATCTCGAAAGAATCGTCAAAGCATATCTACTTTTTTCACCCACCTTACTTATCTTTATGGTGAATTGGTGGTGATGTTGGTCATTGACCAATCTTTGTCGGTGTCGTCAGGTGTTTTGGCAATGGATGAAACATTGTTGGTGAATAATTAATCTTTAATTTACTTTCATCTTCTTCATCCTTAGCTTTGTAACGTCTTTTTTTTTTATCCCAATTTTTTTTTGCACACGCACATTTTGACATTCTTTGGATCCAAGGTTGATCTCTTTTCATTTAAAACTCTTCTACCTGCACTAAAAGAAGACTCGGACGCAACAGTGGAAGCTAACACTAAAAGTATATCCCTAGAAAAAGTTGGTGTGCCTCTTCTAAGGCGCATTTCGCGCAGTTTTCCCATCCGCTGCTCACTGGGCGTCCCTATTCCTAATAGGATAAGCCTACCACGATGTATTATTTCCGAATTTCCTTGTTAATCTTATGATATGTGGGAATCCTAATTTCGTTCTAAAACAATATTCCCAATTTTGAGGGGATTACTGATTCAAGACGGTATCACGCCCGTTTTACGACTAGGATTAGGATTGAAAAAAAATTCAATTCCTGATTCAAGTCGTTTCGTCGCTAGTTCGCTTATTTAAAAAAATCATTTTCTAAAAAAAATTTCTTTTCTATAAATCTCATTTTCATCTTCCAAATTCGGTTTTCTTTCTTTAAAATTTCCATATTTCATTCATTTTCATCTTGTATATGGCATTTACTTTTTTTTTTTTTTTGCATTTTGTGAAATGTCGATAATATCAGTGTAAGTTTCGGCAGTGTAACGACTGGAATTGTACTAGACAAAAACCTATATATACTAACCTGCAGGTACATGCCACGAATGACGAGCCAAAGGCACGCATGCCACATATGTACAAGACTTGGACATCATGTCCAAGACGAACAAAACAAAGTAAAAAAAATATACAAAGAACAGTTCCTACAACCGTAGAAACTGGGGACTCTCGCTATCACTAGTGCCCTTTAAACTCGGCAAGACTAGCCTCTAAGGCTGCCATCTCGGTGTCTCAAGCTTCAAGCTTTCGTCCCAGTCTCTCTGAATCCTGTCGAGCCCAAGCCAACTCATGTAACTCGCGCTCTCGCTGCAGTATCAAGATAGGTTCATAAATTCCAAAGAAATTCATTGCATTTGAAATAAATTAAATTAAAACAAACAAAAGGAGAGTCATGCGTACCTCTGCCTCAGCTCCCAGCCCGTCGAGGTCTCCTACTAAAAAGCAAGTCAGTGTCAAAGATCGAAGACGGTTAACGATACGCCATAAGTCTACGTGCCTCGCTAGAGTCATCTACAGTCATTTGTGATATATAGTTTCGTTCAAACAAAACAAACAATCAAGGAGCTAAAAAACTAGAGACTTACCCTATGAACAGAGTGGAGCCACTCGACTAGGCCACCTCTGTCCCAGCCGCAGTGAAAATAGGAAGCTATATGGACGCCAGTTCTCCAGACAAACCACTGTACTCCACCGTCTTAGGGAAAGCTGAGGGCTCATCTCCTTATGAGAGTCGATCTCCTACAGTCAAGACGTGAGTTTCTAAAGTCTACCTAAAAGAACATATGAAAATAAAAGCAAAATGATGAAAGACTTATAGTGATGGTAGTGTGCTAGCCTTCGCTTCACGAAGGTGTTATAGCTCAAGTCTAGAAGTAACAAAGCATCACCCGTGACCTGGTCTAGGCCCTCAACAACCTCCTTACCCGTAGGATCTCTGAACATTGTCAAAAGAGGGTCAACAAGCGCTACAAAAGTAAGAGTTAAAATGCGTACGCCATCAATCTTCAAACCGTTCACCAACTTTCGGCTAAGGTTGTACTGAGAGCTGACGCCCTTGAACTGACAATGGATCCAGTCTCTGACAGCAAGGTACGTCTACGCCTGACCTCCCTCTTGGGAGCGAAGGCAAGAAAGTAAGAGTAAACTCATGCCTGCGATCAATTAGTTAATCAATTAGTTATTCGAAAATAAAATACAAGAACTAAAGAATTAAAAAGAATACAAGATATGTATCTCCAAGATAAAAACGGGACCCATCTTCGCGAGAGAGGTATTCTTCTCGATCAACTCAAGACGAACCATCGCCTTATATACCTCACCAACACCACAAAGCCTTGGGTGATCTAGTCAAACCGCCCCAAACCACTGAAGTCCTCCAAAATGGAAGAAGCTTCGTCGATTGCCCCTTCCCTTTGTCCCCAGAGTAGTTAGCTCCTAGAAACCACCATAGCAAAATACGATCTCTTTGCTCAGGAGTGTAAGGTGGGACATCCACCTCATGACCCCCAAAGAACCAACCGGACCTTCTTAGGCCCTCAGCCAATGAAGAAGTCCCTGACATAGGAACTCGAAACCTAAACCGGGATGGAAGTCGCACATTTAGCTAGGCTGTACCTACTAATCTCCGAGCCTCCATTGATTCAAGACATGGCCGTTTCCGGCCAGTTAATTACCTCCGAGTCACAGAAAAGACCCGAGATCATGATATCCCAAAATCCTCCAAAGTAAGCCTGAATTCACCGAAAGGCATATGTAAAGTCGAGGTGGTGTCTCATAAACGATCAAGTAAAGCCCTAAGGAGAGACATGTTGGCTCGAAGCCTCTTGTCTCGATCCAAGTCGCTACTAATGGCCCGAAAGCCGACCGAGTTACCAAGACCCTATGTTGTCCATCATGGTCGTATGTCCTAAAAAAAAACCTCATATTTCCCGCTTTCAAGAAAAAAGAAAAGGAAAAGCGTTAGAAAAGTAAAAAAAAGTTCATAATTAGAAGGCAACTAGCAAGCTCGCATACTTACAACACCCTCGTGAGTGCGAAAGGAGATATGGTTATTTTTCGAGTTTCTAGGGTTTGTCCTTCCTTCAATTTTGCCTCAAAATCAAGCTAAATACAAGTTCAAAGTATTGGAAAGTCGACATACCTTGTGTTGCCATGAATTTGATCGGAAATGGTGAGTATTTGTGGTGGTTTTGGTCGTCTTTGTCGTCGCTTTGAATATGGTGCCAGGTTTATCATTAAGGCTTGGAATAATGAAACTAGGAGGAGCCTTAGAAGGGACACACAACGTGTTGCACCCTTTCTACGGTCCTCTTTTCTGCGCGCTTCTCTTTTTACTCCCCAACGAGTCTTCGCTTTATTATTAATTCTTATTAATAATATTATACATATTATTTCTCATATTGTTTTTTGGAAATCGTTTTATGGAATAATATTTTTATATATCCAAGATTATTTATTTTGGGAAATTAATTTTTCTAAAAGTAATTATTTATATTACTCTATTCTCTTTAGAATCTCGATATTTCCCCCCAACAATATCACATCGATATTTTAAGGATTATTTATTCCCCACAAGAGTCTGTCTCGCCCATCAAGGGCGACGTATTATTTTGAAACAAGTATGAAAAGACGATTTTCATTTTTCCTTTTCCGAGCCACAGTTGAGACGACGCAAGCAGGTCCCTGTGAAAATCGTTAGACACGAATCTTTCTATCAAACTCGAGGTTCTTCAAGAAGTTTGCCAGACATAGTCTTCTTCCTATCTTTCAAAATCCCGAACGAGGCACGAAGGTCAGGTATAATTTTTTGTTTTGGCTGGAAAGCTTCCTTACGCAGTCTAACGGACTTAAAATGACCATCCTCGATAGTCGACAAACTTAACTGTTCCCAATGACAGGTCTTTGAGTCATACCCCTTGAGGCGCCTCTCGTCGCCATAATCTTCAGGTTGTAATCTTTGATTGACCTAAGGGCTTTATTTTTACCCTCAGTATGCACCTCCCAAAAGCCACCCGAGGATGATCGAACGTGCATGTTTAAATTATGTCGCGATTTATGACGTTTCGCAGGTCAGTTGATAAATTATATATCAAACAATTGTGTCGGCCCTTTTATTATCGTCTAGGTGCCAATACAATCATTTTGATATATATTAGAGTCTAATCAGAGTTCTGGTAAAAAAAAAACCGTCCCCTTTTCAGGATCATGTTTCGTTCCGAGATAGAATATTTTGGAAACATTCAAGTTATATTTTATAGGAGTTTGACGCACAAAATCTCTTCCCTTTGAAATCCGCAATATCGCGTGTTCTTGTGACTACATGAAATCTCGTTAGACACATGCGCATAATGTGTTGCGCCTCTTCTAAGGAACGCAGCCAGTGATGGGCCCTTTATAA
This sequence comes from Heliosperma pusillum, assembly GCA_022085475.1. Taxonomy (NCBI): domain Eukaryota; kingdom Viridiplantae; phylum Streptophyta; class Magnoliopsida; order Caryophyllales; family Caryophyllaceae; genus Heliosperma; species Heliosperma pusillum. The sequence continues at coordinate 10,941 of JAIUZE010006408.1, read as the reverse complement.
GGTTTTATTTCTCAATGTTACAGTCCGAGTGAAACTCCTCACCTATTTTGCGATACATAGAGGCCTTCGTCCATAAGTCGACACATCAGAGTTAATTTTCTTCCACTTCTCTTCTCTCTCTTTTTGCATTCTAGACTTCGCTATTGCTTTTGGCAAATTACGGGGCCTCGTTACCTCGATTTCTATCGAGTTTCTTGCCTAGTTTTGCATAGACCTACCAATTTGACCACTACACTTTAATTAATCAACATTTTTCTAATCCTTGACTAATCTCAAGGGCAGTTTCACATACATGTCATGATAATCGTTAAAAAACCGTCTTTAATTCTAAGTTCGCGACGTTAACATGTAAGTCTGAGGGTGTAAACCCCTTTTAAATCTATTGTACTTTTATTTTGTATTTATTTAGCATTTTTTTACGTTTACCTTACGTTGTATAAACTCGAAACATGCTTTAAAACCCATTTTAAGACGATTTGTATAAAACAACACCTGTAAAGCACTTAGAAGCGACGCATCCCTTGTTGCGCCCCTTCTAAGCCATTTTTTTGTAGTAGTCTTTTCTTTTCTTCTCAATTTCCGTCTTAAATCACTAATAATCGATATTAGTTGGTTTATTTCTGTAATATTATACATTAATAAGCCTAATTTACGTATTAGCACATTTAAAGACTTGATCTTTTCAAACCTTTTCAAATTATGTCTTCTTTTCCACCACATTCGATGTTGGATGGTTGGAATATCAACTTAACTATTGTATTTTGTTTAGTCTTTACTTTTCTTCTTTATTTTACCTAGATTTAATCTTAAAATTGACTTTGAAATTATTTAACGTAACTCATGAACGAATTCTGAAAAACGAGCTAGATACGCTCTTAGAAGTGATGCAACATATGTTTCACCTTTTCTAAGGTTGTATTCAGTCTTCTTCTTTTTATGCCAAGGATGCTTGACCAGACGAGGTCAAATAGGCTCTTAGCACGGACGCGACATCTGATGCGCCTCTTTTAAGGCCTTGTTTACCCTTGTTTCTCAACTACCCAGACAATATCTTTTACTTTCGGTTTTAATCGACTATTAATCGTACTATCGCCTAATTTACATCTTAATTAGTCATGATAAATTGTGTTTTTACTTTTTTATTCCCTGATCTTTTTGAGTCGGGTTTATAGGACGTAAGTATGTGTGTTTTGTATATATTTGTCGCGCTTGCGTCACATATCAAATATGTTCCTAACTCAATTTCCAATAAATAACTCTCGTAACTAAACGTACATATCAAATATATGTAATGCCCTAATTAAACTGTATCGTATACAGATAATTACTATTCTATTTGGGTGTCATCCTATAGGTGTGACCTAAAGGGATCAGTTGATCACCGCCGTCATACGACAATAACGTCAAACTCTAGTCAGCCGAGCGTTACCGATTTATGTTAATCAACTGACGTGGAGTATCAAAATATACTAATCATGCCACGTATATTGCAAATGAGATTTATTATATAAATGCACTATTGTGGAGGACACTTACTCCAACAGTATGATGATGCGTTGTGGGCGGAGAATTCAATGAAAGCTATCAAAGAAGAGGCCAAGATCAAGAATCCCTCATCTTCTTTCCCTCCTAGACCCAATTTCTATGACAAGAGGCCATTCACTCCTTTATCCTCTACCTAATTTGCTATCAAAAGGAGGTTCAATGCCCCTTCTAATGCTAATGCTAGAGCTCTTACTTCATTCTTGCCTCAAGCTACTTCTAATGTGGCTCCTAAGGCCAATGCTCTCCCTCAAGCTCTTGCTAATGCTCAATTCCAAGCTTAAGGTTGCCTTTGCAACCGTTGTAGGCAACCATACTACCCCGGTGTTGGATGCTTCAACCAACCTTTCACTTGCTACTTTTGCAAGAAGACCGTTCACCGTGATGATGATAGCCCCGATCAGAAGTTGCCTACTCCAAGTGCCAAGCCCAAGGGATTTATCTATGTACTAAGCCATGCCGAAGCCGATGCTCATCCAGAGATAATTACGGGTATGTTCTCAATCTTAGAACAACCGTGCCTTATTTTATTTGATACCGGCGCATCTATGTCTTTTGTGTCTTCAACTTATGTTGATAAGTTAGCTATCGAGCCTACTTCTAGTGAGTATACCCCCATATCCTTACATCCGGAGAAATTATCTCATGTTCTACTCTTTACCCTGATGTCCATATCTCTATTGCGGGGACAATCTTTCCCGCTTATCTCCTTAAGTTTCCACTAGGATAGTTTGATGTAATCCTACGTATGGATTGGTTAGCTTTATATCATGCTAGATTCGAGTGTAGAGATCAAAAGATCTACCTTAAGATTCCTTTACAAGTTAGAATAACCTATAAGGGATCGCATTCCCGAATAGGTGTGCAATTGGTTTCTGCAATGAAGTTGATGAGTATGGTAAGAAAGAGTCACCAAGCATTCTTGTGTGTTGTGACTTCTACACCTACCTCCTTGATGAAGATTGAAGATGTTCCTATATAACGTGAATTTGTTGATGTGTTCCCCGAATACTTGCCCGCGATTCCTCCCGAGCGTGATGTTGAATTTTCCATTGATCGTATGCCCGGAACCCAGCCCATTGCCAAAGCCTCGTACCATATGGCTCCTACGGAGTTGAAGGAGCTAATGAAAAAACTTGATGAAATGATAGAAAAGGGTTTCATTCGACCGAGTGCCTCACCTTAGGGTGCTCCCGTTCTCTTTGTGAAGAAGAAGGATGGTTCTATGAGACTTTACATCGAGTACCGTGAGTTGAACTGAGTTAAAATCAAGAATACGTATCCCTTGCCAAGAATTGAGACTTGTTCGATCAAATTAAGGGCGCTTCTACCTTTTCCAAAATTGATTTGAGATCCGGATACCATCAAATTGCTGTTCGTGATTCCGACATTCCGAAGACCGCCTTTAGCACAAGATATGGTCACTTTGAGTTCAAGGTGATGCCATTTGGTTTGACTAATGCTCCCGCTATTTTCATGGATCAAATGAACCGCACCTTTAGTGAGTATATTGACAAGTGTGTGGTGGTTTTCGTCAACGACATTCTTGTTTTCTCCAAGACCGAAGAAGAGCATGCTAATCATCTTAGGACTATTTTGGGAGTCCTTCATCGTCAAAGATGGTTTGCCACGTTTTTCAAGTGTGAATTTTGGTTACCTAAAGTGTCCTTTCTTGGACATGTGATTTCCAAAGAAGGTGTTATGGTAGACCCTTCTAAGATTGAAGCTGTGGTTGATTGAAAGAGTCCAGCCGACGTTAGTGAAGTCCGAAGTTTTATTGGTTTAGCCGGTTACTACCGCCGTTTTGTCAAATATTTCTCGAATCTTGCAAGACCGATGACTCAACTTTTGAAGAAAGAGACCAAATTTGTTTGGAATGAAGCTTGTGAAGCCTCTTTTCAAGAGTTGAAGAAAAGTTTGACTACCGCTCCAGTGTTGACTTTACCTGAACATGGTGTAGACTTTGATGTCTATTGTGATGCAAGTTGGGTTTGGGTTGTCTTCTTATGCAGAATCAGAAGGTGGTTGCTTATGCCTTGAGACAGTTGAGAGTTCTTGAAGTGAACCACCTCACTCATGACCTTGCGTTAGCCGCCGTTGTCCGTGCATTGAAGGTGTGGAGACACTATCTTATTGGTGTTCATTGTCGCATCTACGCCGATCACAAGAGTTTGAAGTATATATTTACTCAAAAGGAGTTGAATATGAGGCAAAGGAGATGGTTAGAATTGGTGAATGACTATGATTTTGAGTTGCTATATCATGAAGGGAAGGCCAATGTTGTTGCCGATGCTTTTAGTAGGAAATCTTCTCATGCCTTGAATGCTATTCGGGCGTTACCCGATGCCCCTTGTGCCGAATTCCGAAAGTTGAAGTCAGAGTGTGTGGAGAAAGGAATTGATTATGTTGGTGTCATGGTTGTCGAGCCCGTTCTTCTCCGCGAAATTCGTGAAAGCCAGGTTGATGATCCTAACTACAAGTCCATTCAAGCCAAGCTTCTAGAAGGAAAAGCCAAAGACTTCAAAATTGATGACAAAGGTGTTCTTCGACTACATCACCGATTGTTGGTGCCTAATGCTCTTGACTTGAGGAAGCGAATCCTTGATGAAGCTCGCCTATCTCCCTATTCTATTCACCCTGGAGGTGACAAGATGTAAAAAGACTTGAAGCTACAATTTTGGTGGCTGAATTTGAAAGGTGATGTTGTGTCCTATGTTGGAAGATGCCTTACTTGCCAACAAGTGAAGATCGAGCACAAGAGGCCCGGTGGATTGCTACAACCATTGGACATTCCACTTTGGAAATGGGAATATATTTATATGGATTTTGTCATGGCTTTGCCAAGGACCGTTGGAAGCAAAGATGTTCTATGGATTATTGTTGACCGTTTGAACAAGAGTGCTAGATTTGATCAAGGAGACTTGGAGTTTAGATCGACTAGCCATAGCTTATGTTGATGAGATCGTCAGATATCACGGTGTTTCCAAGGAGATCATATATGACTGAGACCCAGGGTTTTGTTCGAGATTTTGGAAGGCTTTGCAAGAAGCCTTGGGTAGTAAGTTGTCCATGAGTACCGCTTTCCAAGCCGCTACCGATGGCCAAACCTAGAGAACTATTCAAACCCTTGAAGAGCTTTTGAGAGCTTGTACCCTTGACTTCCAATCTAGTTAGGAAAAGAGTTTACCTTTGGTGAAGTTTTCTTACAACAATAGTTATCATGCCTCGATCAAGATGGTTCCTTATGAAGCTCTTTATGGAAGGAAATGCTGAAGTCCTATTTGTTAGGATCAATTGAGTGATGTTCGTGATTTGGATCATGTCCTTGTTGAGACCATTGACCATGTGAAGATCATCCGTAATAGGATGAAAGCTGCACAAGACAGACAGAAATCCTATGCCGATTTTCGAAAAAGACCGTTGTAGTTTGAAGTTGGAGATAAGGTATTCTTGAAAGTATCTCCAATGAAGGGTATAAAAAGGTTTGGTGTGAAGGGTAAGTTGAGTCCAAAGTACATTGGACCCTTTGACATTTTGAAGAGAGTTGGTGTCGTAGCTTACAAGTTGGACTTGCCCCCGAATTTGGGCAAAGTTCATGATGATTTCAATGTTTCTCAATAGAGAAACTAGATAAGTGATCCGAGCCATGTTCTTCAACCCGAGATTCTTGAGCTCGAGCCGAATTTGTCCTTTGAAGAGAAGCCAATCCGCATTTTGGACCGCAAGGACAAGAAGTTGAGAAGCAAGGTGGTGCCTTTAGTGAAGATCTTTTGGAGATGTGGTAATGTTGAAGAGGCGACATGGGAGCCTGAAGCTACCATGCGTGCTAAGTACCCAAGCCTATTTGTTTAAGGTATCCTTCTTTTGCTCAAGTTTCGAGGGCGAATCTTTTTAAAAGGTGGGATGATTGTAACGCCCGCAATCTTAGGAATTACGATTAATAATATTATATTATCATTAGTTAGTTTAATTCTTAGCTTTAAATTAGAATTTAGATAGTTGAGTAATTTCTGTGTCTAATCTGTCAAATCCAAGCCAATATTTGGGTTCTACTCGGAATTTCATGTGGGTGAGACTCCCACACTTCTTTTGGGCCTTTTTCTATTTTCCCACTCACTCAACTTAGCCCAATTACCTCTCCTTCCTCTCTAATTTTCAGCACAATGTTCTCTCTTCATCCTCTCCAAAAACTAAACCTTATTCTCAACATTGTTGAGCCTTAAACCTCTCATCACAAAACTTCACATAACTCACTCGATTCTCACTCAAATCTCTTGATTTTAGTCTAATCTTCCTCTCTTCTTCTTCTCTACCTTGTTTGGTAATAAATTTACCATCTTGCTTATTTTCAATTTTTCCATCTTTCCCAAAGATGAATTTTATTCATCTTTTGTGTCCTTGTGTAGGTCGAGACTAGGGATGTCAATGGAGCGGGCTTTGGCGGGTCTCGCCCCACACCCGTCCCACTTGGGGCGGGTGCGGGTAATGATTTGACGGGTGATTGGGCGGGGGTGGGTATCAAAAGTGGCATTCGTCGCGGGTTGTGGAACGGGTGCGGGTATCACATGAGACCCACCCCGCCCCACCCCACCAGCCTCGCATGTCCCCGCCCCGCTTATGCCCGCCTTAATGATCTCCGATTCACCTATAGTATTTATCTAGCTAAATAAAAGTTTACAGAAAATTATAATTTTAAAAAGATAAATGCTAAACTAATAAAATAGACTTGTTTGGTAGCTTATGTACTAGTTAATTGAATGTGAAATTAGTTCATACTACTTTGCGGATACTATTTGTATAAGTCGTACGAGACTTACTATGTTTTAGAATCATGATTTGTTTTTAAAAAAATTGTTTCATGAGGAGAAAGGTATGTAATTTGGAGGGTTAGCGGGTCCCCGCGGGGCGGGTGCGGGTTTGAAAAGTTCAACCCGCACGGGTCGTGGGGCGGGTGTGGGTACGCTTTATAGTTCGCCTTTTGCAGGTGCGGGTTACCCATCCTCCGCACCCACCCCGCCCCATTGACATCCCTAGTGGAGACCTTCAAGACCCCGACAAAGACTACTACTTGGTGGAGGAGGACTTAGAAGAGGATTGAAGACGCAAAAAGGTAACGGTGAAGGGTTACACGATGTCACTCTTATGGGTTTAGTTAGAGTAGTTTTATCATGAAAAGATCAGTTCTTGTGTTAGTTTCTTATGGATATGTGTAAATTGCTCATTTATATGTTTAATCCATCTCATATGCTTATTTTATGTTAATCATATGCTAAGTTCATTTATGGTGTTGAGTTCATCTACTTATCATTGTAAAACGTGTGTTGGATGATAAATGTTTTCTTATGTTGTCTTAAATGACCCTATACAATGATTGGTTATGATTAGAATGCATTTAATGTGGGTTGATGATGATTGGATAGACTTTTCGTGAGTCTCGAAATTAGTATTTTTATCCATTACAAACTCAAACTAGTAGTAAGGGTAAGTTGGGGTCGATCCAACAAGGAAGGTCTATGTTAAATGTGTGTTATGTAAATAGTTCTAAGGTAACCAATTTGGGGATATTTGTGCTTATGAGTCTAAGGCTAACAAACTAAATTATTAAAAGATTGTAGTTAAATCAAATTATAAAAAGATCTTGGGTCTTACAATATCCACAAATGAGTTAGGTTTGATCATTGACTCTTTTAGTTTATAACCACTCTTAAATACTTTGTTGTAAAAACATATGTTTCTAATTCTCCTTACTTTTTAGTTATTCACTGTGAAAAGCGCACATAAACAACCCTTATGGTGATGACAATCTAGTCCAAGCGTATCTAAATTCAATCATACCATAAATTATAATTAGAGAAGTCAACAAAGATGAACAAATGCATACACAAGCGGTTCTACACTTTAATTCATATGATAAATATTCTCCTACAATTCAACACCGATGAAAAGCATAGAAATTGCTGAGCTATAATTGCTACCAATGTCTAGGCAAGTGAACAAAAGATTCAAATTCCTAAACTAGCAATAGATTAAAGATAAGACAAACTAGGAGATCAAACTAGCAAGAAATATCAATAATCATAATAATAAATTGAGAATATAAATCAATATTTAAGAGGTAAAAATATATAGTAAAAAGTCTTACAAAATACTAATTCATTTGCTTCAATTGCTTGACCCAAGATGAGGAAGTTAGACTTCCATACTAAAAGTATTCAGTAAAGCAAATTAAGAGTTATTTTGTGTTTTATAATGATTAAAAGATGGAAGAAGATATATCTAATTTGATCAACAACCCCTCCTTTTATAGGTCTTCAAAGAGCATCTTCATAAATCCCATTGAAGCCTCATAAAACCTCATACAGTGTGAGCATAATTGCCGAATTAAAGAAGAATTCGGAATCCAATGTCGAGCCTCTCCATGAGGCTAAGTAGTCTGCCAAAGTTGCCGCGCCACGCGGCTAGCCACGCCACGAGGCTACAATTTTTTCCTTTGACGCTTTTTCTTCTTCCTTACTTCCATACTTTGACTCATTGTTTTGGACTTTGACTTGTCTTTAATCCACAAGCTTTTAACTCTTATTAACCCATTATTTGGCATGAATTTAATCCAATGAATTAGTGTAAAAATGTCCAAGTCACTTCCAAAACTAGGAATGCAATTCTCAAACATGACACCTACACATTAAACCAAAATTGCGTAGAAACACGTCCAAACAATGCTACTTCTACCAAAATGCATTAATGAGCTAAAGTAACTATAAATACCATATACCAAGGCATAAATATCATATACCACGGCTAAAGTAGCTAAGAATTGGGTTAGTAAAGACGGTATAAAACTGTCACATCAACGATAAATGATGATGTGAATAAATGGGTATCAAAAGAATTGAAGTAATTGTTGCTGTTATTGTGTGTTGGTTTCGTGCGTCTTCCCCCACCCGGACCCCCCCCCCCCACCGGCTGGGAGCCCCTATATTGAAATTGGTTAAATTTTGGTGGATTTAGGGTGATGTGTGTCCCAGCCGGCCTACCGGCCACCCCCAACCGGCTGCGAACACCCTGTATATTTATGTTGTTGTTGGTTGGTCTGCGTGCCCTAGTCGGCCATCAGCTGCCGCCCTACCGGCTGGGAGCCCTTCCTCTTTCTTTCCTTTTGGATTTTCGACATTGCATGTGACCCTAGCCGGGTAGCCGGCTGCCGCTCACGCCCACTGGCTTGGAGTCCCTGTAAGTTGTTGGTTGTTGTTTGATGTTGAAGTTGTGCCCAGCCGGGTAGCCGACTGTCGGTCCCCCTAACCGGGTTGGACTCCTCGTGTCCTTTTTCTCCTTTTCTTCCACTTGTCTTCTCATGTAATGGTTTGTATGGTTTGTTTATCTTATCGACTTACGTAATGACAATAAATATTCATGTTTAGAATATATAGTATCTCACATGTCTTTATCACATATTTGGTGACGGTTTTTAGTACCCCCCCCTCCCCCCGAGTCGGTTTGGCCTCATGTAATGATTTGAGCACTACTCGTTGAGTGCTTTGAACTCTTATTTCCCGGCTACAACTTCTTACTCGTTAGACTGGATTGACGGAGCGATGAGGTATGTCCTTGATGCTTTTGCGCATTTGTTAGTGGGATATGACGACATTGTTGGGAGGTGATCGTATGGCGTTGATCGACCCGGCCGCCAAATGTTGTATCCTTGCGAGGTGGTGTCATTGCATGTAGCGTACTTGCATGTCTATTATTATTGTGCTCTTTCCGCCTCTTTCGTGTAGTTTAGCCGAATTTGGGGTGCTCGACGTCCTTTGTGTTGATCGAGTCTTGGATGCGAAATGTTTATCGCATGTCGAATCGTAACATGTTCATTCCGAGAGTATGACCAGGTTTAGACTAGGACCATATTATTATCGTCGTCCTACGGGAGGAAATGAGTTTTGCATGTACGAAATGTTATCGTATATGGTTCAGGGAAATGTTTATCTTGTGGACGTGTTTTGATCATATTTGATACGTACATGATGCCAGTGCGTGTCATTTACCGTGAGAGCTACGTCTTTGTGTTTGTATGTGAGCATGTGACGGTTTGGACATTTGCATTGTTTGGATGACTTGATTTGGCTTGTGTGATGAGTCCCTACCTTCTCAAGTATATGATACTAATGGTGAGATGCAAGCCCTTAGCGTATATATAGTTGCCAATGGGAGTCTTCCCCGAGTCGGTTTGTATAATGATGATATGTTTGATACCTCACATGTTTATACCACGTTAGCATGAAATGCTTATTTATACCACACATGATATAATTGTAAATATGATGTTCTATGCTTATGTATTTGCCTATATGCGTTTTAATGTGATATGGCTGGGAGAAACCGGAGTTACTCCCCACTGACTGTGTCATTCATGTTTTATGAATGAACATGTGTTGATGTTGCTGTCTTTTGGGGTTCCTTTGAGTAAGCTAGCGGGAGTCGATCATGACGTGCACCTTATCGATTACTTTAGCTATTTCTAGACTCACTAGACTTTGTTTGAGGGACTTTAGTCTCCCGTTCGTATTTAACACTTTGGATTTTAATTTGTTGACGATTCCTCGTATTTGCATGTAAAAGTTTTTAAAAAATCCATATTTCCGCGCTTATTTATGCATGCTTGCTTGTTTCTTTTCCGCTCTCCCGAGAGTTGTTACAAAGCTAAATGTTTCTACTTTTATAAAAAGTAGATTTGATTGATATCTCAACTGTTTTAGCTTAAAAAAAAAAGCTATTAATTTAACTCAAAATATGTTACTCTAAAAACCTGTTTTGTTTAATTTTTTTTTTGTAGTTATATGATATAAACTATTCTTATCAACAGTTTCAACTCTATGAGTGTTACTTTGACCAAGAAAACATGTGAACTCCATAAACTATTCTGACTGATATATCATTAGTTTCAATAAAACTTTAAGATCTGTTATCTTGACTGTGACAACCCTCGCGAATGCGGAAATATAAAACAAACAAGCATGTGAATTATATAGCGGAAATATGAAGTTTTTAAAACTTTTATACATGCAAGAAGAAGTATACGAGGAGTGTCAAATATTAGAAACCAAAGTACGAAATAAACTACAACAAGAGACGAAGTCTCTCCAAATGTTAACAAAGTAAAAGTGTTTAGCAAACAAGCTAAAATCGTCTAGAGGTGTTTCATCCAGGGACTACGCCTGCTAGCTCACACCCGAACCCAAAATATCATAGCAAAAAGCCATCCAAATCAAGCAACCTGTTCATCCATGAAAAACATGAACGCCACAGTCAGTGGGGAGTAACTCCGGGTTCTCCCAGCCATATCACATTAAACGTACATAGTAGGAAATACAAAAGTAGAAGCATGCATATTTAGATATACATGTG